>PVJH01003662.1:0-89452 GCA_004026705.1 Nesogale talazaci | reverse complement strand
CCTTCCATCGAAAAGCAGAAACGATGAAAAGCTAGAGCATATTTAAAATGGATCCAAGAAGGAGATCAGATGACATTTTCTTTTAACCGCTGCCTGCCACAACCATTGAGGATGCCTCTTGCCCGATGACCAGGCAAGTGCAGGAGGGACCCAATGGAGGGTTAATCACTGTGTGGACCCCACACACGGATTTGGGGTTTCCACTGTTGATGGGATTTTTAAAGGGCGAGAAGAATGGGAAGAAATTTAACACCAAAAGAAAGATGAGAGGAAGGTAAAGAAATAAAAGAGAGACAGAGGAACCGATGACAAAGATCTACATATAGCCCCCTCTCAGGGGGATGGGCAGCAGAAAAGTGATCGAGGGGCTACATCGGTCTGTGTAAGACATGAAAAAAATTATAATTTATCAAGGCTTCATGGGGGGGATGTGGGGAGGGAGGGGAAAATGAGCTGATCCCAACGGCTTCAGTCAAAAGAAAATGTTTTGAAGATGTTGATGGCGACAAACGTACGTGTGTGCTTGACACCATGGATGTATGGATTGTGATAAGAGCTGTACGAGTCCCCAATAAAATGATTTGAATTAAAAAACAAGAAGACTAACTTGGTTAAAAAGGAAAGGAAGTTGTGCAAAGCAAACATACACACAAAAAGGAAGTGGAGGTGGAGAGGACATTTGGTTTTACAGAGAGGAACAGGGATGGTGAGAGGGCTGAGGTAGGAGGATGGAGTTCTGCCCTCTGAGTTCTGCCCAGGCGTCTCCCGGGCCCCACTTTCTTTTTTTGGGGGCGGGGGAGGCATCACTGCTCTCCGGTGGTGGGAGGAGGAGGCCCAGCCCCACTGCTGGAATTGAACCTCCATCCCAGTGGGCCGCAGTCCCGCGCACAACCACGACGCCACCAGGGGCTCAGCGCCCCTGGGCCCCACTTTCTTTTTCTTTTTTGTTATCACTGCCCTCTGGTGGGAGTGGGAGGCCCAGCCTTGCTCCTGGGGAGCTGCTGCTGGATTTGAACGGCCAAGCCAGTGAGCGGCCGACCTGGGCGCCACTTTCTTAAAAGAAAGGTGGTGAGAATGTTGGCAGGCTCAACTTCACCATCTGTTGAAGGGGTGGGGTGGGGGTGGAGGAAATGATGGGGGGAAAGATAGGGATGCTAGTGGCCCCCTAAATTCTTGGCTACCGTAATCCCTGACACTTGCCACCCCCAGTTCCTAGCAGGTAGTTGAATTTCAGGGGCCTCACCCAGAAAAAATGCGGGGGGCGGCGGCTGTGACAGGTAGGAGGGGACACTTCCCGCTGCGGTCTTGGGGGAAGATGGATCCAGACTGTCTCTTGACAGGCACATTGGCCATGATGGTGGACAGGTCTGGCACTCGTTACGCACCAGTGCAGCGTACTCACTGTGAGCCACGGAGTCCATTCTGACTCACAGAGACCCTGTAGGACAACCTGGAACTGCCCCCGGGACTTTTTTGAGAGGGTGACTATGAGAGTACAAAGCGTTTTCTTTCTCCCGAGTGGAACACAAAGCCCAGAAAAAGACAGGAGGCAGGTTGACCTGGGAGAGCAGGACCAACACCTGTTGGGAGACCAGTGAGGTGGAGAAGGGTGTGTGCACCAGGATTCCCTTGTGAGAGGGAGGCCTAGCCAGGCCCACCTACCTTTAAGAAACCAGGTGGAAAAGCCTGCAGGATCCTGCAGCCTGAGGCCATTTGGGGGGGTGTGTGCTGCCCCCTGGTAGTCAATGTGGGAACAGCAGAGAGGACCCGTCTCATCGGATAAAGCACCTGTGGGCCTGCTTTCTTCCACCCTGCTGTCCCTGGCTGCTTTTTGCACAATGAATTGTACACTGATGAAATTCCAGATCCTGACGACCTCAAGTCTACTGGTATCCATTGTTTAGTGACGGGGCTATCCCTCCATCCCGAGGGAAACAGAGGCAAAATAAACTCTCGTGTCTTCTGTCTGAAATAAAGAAATCCAGCAGGGACAAAGTGCCTTGTGTGTATCATCATATCCAATTTTCATGAAGTTCTAGTTGAACAATCAATACTATTCCCACAAGGAGCCCTGGTGGCATAGGGTTAGGAGTGGGACTGCGATCCACAAGGTCCGCAGTTCAAAATCACCAGCTGCTCCTCAGGAGAAAGGCAGTGCTTTGTTGAGGGTTGTTAGTCTCAGAAACTCGGCGGGGGGGGGGGGGGGGGGGGGGGGGGGGGGGGGGGGAGGGGGGGAGTTCTAAACTGTTTATAGAGCTGCATCTCCTCAGTGGCAATATTTTGGGCCTTCGATGTCTCTGGGTGAAGAAGTGACTTTTCCAAGGTCACATGGTACCATCATTGGAACCCAGGCCTGCAGACACGGAGCCTGGTGTCTGCTTACAGTTCTCCACTTGTAAACCCACTGTTTTCTCAATATTTACAACCTAGGGGTGCTGGGAGTAGAACGTGAGGCCGCCAAATTCACAGGAAAGGGTGATTCTGCTATAATCTCATGGATGTCATGTGAAACGTGCTAGAGGAAGCATCATGCCTTCAGTCGGTCAGTCGGCCAGTCAGTCCGTGTTTCTGAGAATCTTCTGTTGTGCTAGGGCACAACAAAGAGCAGGCAAAGTCATTCACTTACCTGAAGGAGCTCACAAGCTGGTGGATGCGACTGATTAAGACATCTCTATAATAAATGCTTTACAAATCTGCCAGGTGGTGGTGGGGAATCCTGGAGGCCTGCCTGGAGGAGGCAGTTCTGAACAGCTGTTTGAAGAGTGTGTTTGCCAGGCAGACAGAAAGGAAGAGCCGTCCAGGTAGAACCAAGACGCCCTTCAAAGGTACCTGCAGTGTAGGCTGTAGTGAATCTTGGACAATGACGGCCAAGTTTTGTGTCTGAGTTTGGCCTGATGTAATAAAGAAGGGCCAGCAAAGGAGGGTGCAGGCGGGATGTGGGGGGCTCACTTGCTTTATCCTGCAAGTCGAAGGAGTCCAGAGTGTTTGCAGTTGTTGACCTTCATCAGATCTTTCTAGGAAAGGTACCCCTGGGAGGTATTGCTCCCAATCCTGATGGCCTTGTCATTACAAGTTTGGTAGTTCAAAGCCACTGGGGTTCCACGTGGGAAGAGACGAGGCTGGATGCCTGGTAAAGGTTAACAACGTTGGAAACCTTACAAAAGATCACTATGGGTCGGGATCCACTTGGGTTTGGCTTGGGGGTTCAAGGGATTATGTAGGAAGGGACTGCCTGGGTTCCGTCCCGGGGGAGCCCGGGGCCCCACATCTGCAGATGCACCGGGCCGAGGTCGAGATTCACCGACGCCCAGAAGGGGGCGCGAGCGGGGGAGGCCCGGCCGGGCGGCGGCGGCGGCGGCGGTGTGAGAACCTGCCCCCGCCCCCCCGCCTGTCCCCCCTCCCTCAGCCCCACCGCCTCCCGCGCCCGCCCCGCGTGGGGCCCGCTCGCCTGGAGCCACCCGCCACGAATTGATGGCCCAAAGCCGGATGCAGCTGTGCACAGCTGGGCATGCAAATGTATGCAAATCAGCGCTGCCCGGGCGCGTCCCGACGGCGAGCGGAGTCCAAGGGTGGGGGAAGGGGCGCAGCTCGGTGACTACGGCGAAGGGGCTGCACTTCTCGGTGTCCAGGGGACCCAGGTCGCCCGCAGGGACAGCGCCCTCGAGGACCTTGGCTACCGCGCACGCCTGGCCCCCGCTTCCCGCCAACGGTGCGGGCGGCCAGAAGGCCCGGCCCAAGAACACCTGAGTCCCCTATCCCTGCTTCTTTGGCCGGGGAAGCGCCGGGCAGAAGCCCCCCCCCCCGCCCCCGCAGCCCCACAGACTTCTCTCCCCGCCCCGCCCCCTCTGCCGTCCACCCGTCCTCGCGCTCCCTCCTCCCGCCGGCCAGCTGGCTTCGCGGGAAGTCCTCCCAGAAGTCTAACCACCGCGTTCAGGTTCCCGTGACCTTGCCGGGGTAAACGCGCCCTGCTCCCCAAGCTCCCGCTCTTGGGGTGGGGAGGTGTCAGAGGGGGGGGGGGCGAAGGGCGGCGGACCCAACTCCCCGCTGGCCCTCCTCTCTCCCGCGGCCTCGGGCCACAGGCCTGAGGGGGGGGTCTGACCGCCCCCCCCACCCCACCCCCCTCCCAGCGCCTGCCCGGGGTCTTCCCACAACGGCCACAAGGGGTCTTCCTTGCGCTAAGAATGGGAAATCCCGGAAAAGCTCCCGAGCCCCGGGCCCCGCGTCTCGCCCTGGTCCCTTCCAACCCGGAACCCCAAGCCTGCGGGCGGACCACCTGCGGGCCCTTCCCCGAGCTCCAGACGTAGCACGCAGGGCGTGCGCGGCCCAGACCTTCAGCCCTCCGGGGCGAGCTGCGGGCGCTGGGGGGGCGCTGGGGGCGGCAGGGAACCTAGGCCAGGAACCCCTGGCAGCCGCCGAGGGGGAACTCGGACGTTGTTGTAGGCGAATAAAGGCACGTGACCGCGTCCTGTTTGGAAGATAGGGTGCGAGGCGTCGGACGCGGGCGGGAGGACCCTGACCACGGGTGCGGGAGAAAGGGCAGGTGGTCAGGATGGAGCCCGGCGTGGTGGCCATGGAAATGGGTGGCGGCCTTTTGGGGCGGCTGAGCGTGAAGCAGGATAGCTAAGGTTAGGTCTTGCTGCAGCTGCAGCGGGAGGGATGGTGGGTGGTTAGACACCAGGAAGGACTTCCCCATGGATGCCAGACTTGTAGGCATGGGGAAGAGAGTATGAGGATCACCTTGTGCCGGCAGGGGAAGGAGGTGGGGTGGGGTAGGGAGGGGTGTGTGTGGAGACAAATCATCTGAAATTCTTTATTTTATTTTATTTTTAGGCATCACTGCCCTCAGGTGGTGGGAGTAGGTGGCCCAGCCTTTGCTCCTGGGAGCTGGAATAGAACCTCCAACCCAGTGGGCCGCAGTCCCGCGCACAACCACTACGCCACCGGGGCTCAGCCCATCTGAAATTCTTTTACCATAAAGACTCGCCAGAGGGTTGAGCCCTGGTGGCGTAATGGTTGTGCACGGGACTGCGGCCCACTGGGTTGGAGGTTCAATTCCAGCAGTGGGGCTGGGCCTCCTACTCCCACCACCGGAGAGCAGTGATGCCCCCCCCACCCAAAAGAAAAAAAAAAAGACTCTCCAGGAGTGGTGGTGGGATTTTCGAACTTCAAAAAGTTCGTGGGGAAAATGCTATTGTCTTTCGGTTTCATTTTTCCACCAATTTTTTGAAGCCCGGGTGCAGTTTCTGGGTAAGACCTAGGCGAAGGCCTAGGAGGAGACGGCTGTCCGTCCATCAGAGAGGAGGCCGCGGCGCCCCAGGGTGAGCTGTCCCACCAGGTGTTCTTTCTTTGCCCAACGCCTGGCCCCACACCTGGGTGGCCTCACGACCCGCCCCCGCCCCCAGCGGTCCCGGAGCCCCTCCCCAGCCGGATGGGAGGAGCTGGGTCTGGATGAGCCTGAGGTTGGGCCTCAAGAGGGGGGCACGGGTCCCACCCCCAGCGCCCTCCACCCGCCCATCCATCCCCATCGCCTCCCCTGGGGAGTTCAGGCCCACCCCGGATCGCTGCGTCCTCCCGCATCTCTAAAGACAGGCTGCCTGAAGCCCCTGCGGGGCTCGCCTCAGCCTCTGACTTTTGTGGTTTGTGGACCCGAGTGATAGGGACCCCATCTTGATTGGAACCACGACTAGCGCTGTGAGTGGGAATCGATTGGACTGCGGCTACCAAGGGGCAGCAGCAGCAGCAGCCTGCGTTCAGCCTTCCGTTTTGCAACCATCCAAGATCCAGTTTCTTTAGCCCTAAAGTGGAAAGGCGCTTCTGCCTGCTTCCCTTCTCGGCAGGAGGGCTGCGGGAAAGGGAAGGGTCTGGCTTGGTGCAAACGTGAGCCGGGCCTGGACACACTCACCTGCGCACCAGGAACGGCCCTGGGCGGGGTTACCTGGAGCCCACGGCTAGGCTTAGAGTGGGAATTCAAGAAGGCGATCGGTGGTCCCGAGAACTGGATGCCCAGACGCAGGACGTGATTTCCCAGGAGGGGGTCCTAGTTGTCTGGAGGATTCCGCGTTTTGTGCTCCGGGTGTGAGCCCGGGAACCCTCGGGGGAAGACGCCCTACTGTGTGCAGCCTGGAGACGGACGTTCTGCCCGCCTCCCGCGCGCCCTCTGCCGATCACCGGAGGCACCGCCGCGGCCGCCCCCTCCCCGGGCCTCCCAATAGACAGGTGTGGGCAGATAAGGTCCTCCAGGCCACGCCTGAAACCAGACGCCCCTCAGACGTCCGGCCCCCACGCCTCGCCTGGCCTGCCTCTCCCCGGCCCCCAGCTCCGTGGTGGTTCCAGCGCCCCTCTCCAGCAGCAGCGTGAGTGGATGGAAGGCCCAGGTCTTCGGCCCAGTTCTGCCCCCCACCTCCCATCCCCGGACAGCAGGCAAGAGGTGACCCCGAGAAATTCTCAGCAGCTGCATGCTTTCCCACCAAACCCGCGGCCATCGAGTGGATCTGCGGTGACGCCGCATAGGGTGCCCGAGGCTGCAGTTCGCAGCCGGACGCTTAACTCACAGCGCCACTGGGCCCATACTGAACAACCTCCACGTCGGGCTCATAGCGACCCGACTCTAGGGCAGGTAGAATGGCCTCCTCGGATTCCCCAGACTCTGGGGTGTGTGCGTTTTTGTTTCTGTTTTTGGCATCACTGCCCTCAGGTGGTGGGAGGAGGAGGCCCAGCCGTTGCTCCTGTGAGCTGGAATCGAACCTCCATCCCAGTGGGCCCCAGTCCCACGCACAACCACTACGCCACCGGGGCTCAGTCCGGGGTGTTTTTTTTTTAATGAATCTTTTTTTGTGGGCATCACTGCCTCTGGTGGTCGTGGACGCTACCCAGTTGCTGCTCTGCTGCTGGATTTGAACCACCAAGCCTGCGGGCTGCAGTCCCCCACTCCAACCACTTACGCCACTGGGGCTCAGCCCTAATGAATCGTTTTTTTATTGGGGGGTCTTCCAGCTCTTGTAACATTCTCTACATCCGTTGTATGGGGCACATTGGTCCATAGGTTGCCATCATCCTGTTCAAAACGCTTTCTTTCTTCTTGAACCCTTGGTGTCAGCTCCTCTTCCTCCCTTCCTTCCCCACTCCTTCCACATTCCACTCCTGAACCCTTGATAAAGTATACATTATCATAGTTTTCATATCTTTTTTGTTTGTTTGTTTTGTTTTGGGGCATCACAGCCCTCTGGAGGTGGGAGTAGGAGGCCCAGCCTTGCTGCTGGATTTGAACCTCCAACCCAGTGGGCCGCAGTCCCGCGCACAACCACCACGCCACCGGGGCTCAGCCCATAGTTTTCATATCTTACACTGCCACTGGCTCCCTTCCTGCTGTTTGTCCTGTGTGTGTGTGTGTGTGTGTGTGTGTGTGAGCTCATTACTGTGGGACACACAGCCTCATCTTGCTCTGGTGGAGAGGCCGATGGGGATCGCACTGCCGGCCCTGTGGTTTGCAGCTCATTTTGTTACCTCCAAACCACCAAGGAATACTTGAGCTCATGATTTAAAAAACACCGCAAACTCACTGCCCCCGGCTGGTTTCTCCCACAGAAGGGCCGGTGGTTTTGAACTACCAACCTTGTGGCTGGCAGCCCGGTGTACAACCGTCGCACCAGCCGGACTCATGCTTTGGACCTCTGGAGGCTTGGCATGTAATGTGCCAGCTCCCAGATCACTGGCTACTGCCCGGTCCCAACTGACCAGTCCTTTGGAGTCACTCGCCTGAGGGACTCCATGCCTCCAGCCTCCTGGGGGGCCTCTGGTCTCCATTTCTGCCATCTCCTTCCCAACACTAATTGGGCCAGACCACGTTTTCCCAGTTAAAGCTCCAGCTTCCCTCCGCATTGCTTCCTGGGAGTGCCACCTGGACCCTGAGTCACCCTCCCGTCTCCCCCAGTGGTCAGCTTGCCCCCTGTTCACCCTCGCTCAGCGTGTCTTTGTCCACGGCTCCGTACCTTCACTTGGCACTTCTCTGCCCATGTGCATCTCAGGGCCGGGGTACGGACCCAGAGCACTCCACTGCCAATGTTCAAGTCCATCAAGGTACCTCAGGAGAAAAGCCTGGGAGTTTGCTTCCAGCCTTGTCAAGCTGCTTGGAGCATGGGAGTCAGAGTTGACGTCATAGCCACCAGTGTTTGGGTTTGGGTTTATTCTTGGACTCCTCCAAGCCCAGTTCTGGTGTCCCTTCCTCTGGGACTTTTTTCCCTTCAACACTGCCAGGCAGGATGTTGTTGGGTTCATACAGCCTTTATAGTCACTTGAAACAAACCAACAAACCTAAAATGTATGTATGTATGCATGTATGTATGTATACACACACATTTGCTGCTTCAGCATATTGCAACATCTCTCTTGTAAAGTGATGTTTGCCCTGGGGTGTTATCTAGTCACACAGGTCCCCCCCAACTCCCAGCTGCTCCACCATCAGGGCTGGCCCTTAGTTGTTCTGCAGAGCCTTCCCTCTGCCCAGCTCCCTGAGCTCTGGTGGACGATGGAGTCCTGTCTCGGGCTGTCCCTGGCTCCACCATCACCCAAGGACATCCTTGTCTGTGCAGGCACCTCTTCCCCATGCAGGCCCTGCGTCTCCCCATCAGGAGAGCAGCTCGCCCTGTCCTCCCTGACACTGGCATCTTTGCTCTGCCTTGGGAGGGGCGCAGGGGGTGGGGGTGGACAATATTCCAGACCTTCTGGTTCCAGGGGCTCCAATCTGAGTCCAATGCAGGGCTTGATTTTGTCAGTGGCTGGAAGTAGCTAAAGGGATGCGATCCCGGACTCCCCAACAATGCCTGAACCATACCCCCAAAGCAGTCCACCCCTACCACACAGCTTACCAGGCCCCTGCTTGTCTAGCCTGGGGCTTGGGGGCAAAATCATAAATTTGGAAGACAAGAGGTGAGATAAAGATCATTTGTTGAAAATGGTGTCATCAATCATTTGCTACAGAGAGTACATGGGAGAATTCCCAAACCTGGGTGCTCAGCTGCCTACTCCCACCCTACCCTGAGTTGCTTGTGGGGTCCCCACCCCTGCCTCAGTCCAGCCATGTGCCTCACTGGTCAGCTTCTTCTCTGGACTGGGGGCTTATCTGCTCAGTTTCTGTTTTTCCACAGTATTCCCTTTTAGAAAGCCTGTGTGTGTGTGTGTGTGTGTGTGTGTGTGTGTGTGTGTGTGTGTGCCTTTCCTCTCCACCTTGGGAGGGTCTCTGAGTAAAAGAGCACCATCCCTCCCCGCCCCCCCTTCCTTCCCCATACTAATGATCACATTTCTGAAAGCGCCTGAAGGGGAGATTCCCAAACTCCTCATTGCAGACTTCCAAGCTGGGGATGAACAGATAAATAATAGCTTGCCAAATTAATTAATTATTTTATTAGCCTGAGTAATTATTAATCAGGTCATTAATCACCTGGCTGTGCACTATGAATAGCAATTGGGGCGTGTGTGTGTGTGTGTGTGTGTGTGTGTGTGTGTGTGCAGTGGTGGAGCGGGTTAGGGCCCTGAAGTCTGGCTTCATCTGGATTTTCCCCTCCTGCTCAGAAGGAGGAGCTGTGGGCCCGGTTTCCCTCCCCGGCTGGCCCTGGCAGCTCCACTAAGAGATGTGGAAGGGACTGGGTCTCCCTGGGACCCTTGGCAAGGGCAGCACCAATGTCAACCTCCCCCTCCTGACTTCTGGAGTTCAGAGGGGAGCCAGGAGATGGGGGGAAAGAAAATGGAAAGAGAACGGAGGGAGAAGAAGCCCGTGCTTTACCTGGTATAGGTCAAATCCCAGAAAGAACGGGCTTTCCTGGCACAGGCAGGGAAACTGAGGCCTGGGTGGGGGAAACCATGTGCCCAAGGTCACAGAGCCAGGGATTGGCAGAGGGATTCTTCATTTGGTGCTTGGGAGGTGGCCCAGACTGGGGGGTCTGCCTCCTTCCTTGCCAGACATGCAGTGAGGGGCCTGGAAGGGGCCCTAGTGGCGCCCACCCAGCCCCCTCCTTCCGGCGCTCAGCAGGGTTCAAAGGAGGGGCTGGGAAGATGGGCTGCGGACCCCTGCCCCCACAAGCCTTTCGTCCCTCAGCGTGGCCAGATGCCTTTGGGGCCTGGAGACAAGGGCTGGAGAATGGGGCGTCATAAACAGTGTCCGGCGGCCACTGGGGCGGCTGTAAAACCAGCCCGGGCGGCTGGAATGTGGAGAGGTCCAGGAAGGATTTTCCGGCCGGGTCTGGCCTGATAGCATCTTTGGGGCCCTGGGGTCAAAGGGGAGCCTGCCTCCCTGGCCTCCCTCTCCTGGCCATCCTGTGGCTCTCCTTCCCCCACCCCCTCCCACTTCTCCTCTCCACCGCCCTCCTCTTTTCTAGAGAGGTCCCTGTCCGCCCAGTGTCCTGCATCCCTGTGCTTCTACTTCTGCGGGTCTCTCAGCCACATCCTCCCTGTGGAGCAGACAGCCTGCTCATCTAACTGGATGCCTTCATGCTGGTCACTTTGGTGCTCTTCTGCCTTGTGAAACAGCATTTTAAAAACAGCACTTTTTTTTTTTTTTTGGCATCACTGCTCTCCGGTGGTGGGAGGAGGAGGCCCAGCCCCACTGCTGGAATTGAACCTCCGTCCCAGTGGGCCGCGGTCCCGCGCACAACCACTACTCCACCGGGGCTCAGCACAAAAACAGCATTTTAAACACCCTTGTTCACAATCCCCCAGTGTGACCCTCTGGCCACAGTCGAACAGCTCCCTCGGCTTTCCAAGACTGGACACCCACAAGGGTGTGAACTAAACGGAGATCTTTGTCTTACCCGCAGTGCCCTAGGGCACCTTCCCCTACAGTAAGTGCTGCCTCCGTGTCAGTGTGGAGCCCTGGTTTGCAGCAGGTAGGCCTTAGGCTACTCATCACAAAGTCCGCAGTTAGAAACCACCCGCCACCCCGAGGGAGAAAGATGAGGCTCTCTGCTCCCACAAAGAATGGCTGTCTTGAGCCTGAGCCCCAGTGGCGTAGTGGTTGTGCGTGGGACTTCTCAGAAATCGCCGGGTGCGTTCTCCCCGGTGCTAGAATCGACACCATGGCAGTGAGTGCGTTTTTAAATTGTCCATGTTGAGCGAGCACCAGCACGTCCGCTTCGTCCTTGTTTCTCACCCCTTCAGAGGATTCTGTCCATTACTGGACTGTCCTCATCTTTTCATTCCTTCCCACAAGTCTCCTCCTGATCCTGGAAGCGGGGTAGGTGGTGTGTGTGTGTGTGTGTGTGTGTGTGTGTGTGTCTGGGAACGGGGTGCCACCACCTCCCCTCCAGGTCACATCCCAGTCTTGGCTCTGCAACTGAAAGCCAGGAGGTCATCCCTTGTGAAGCCAGCAGGGGGCAGCAGCCGCCTAGCATGAGCTGCGTGGGCAGAGGTGTGCCCAGGCTCACCTGGAGGCGCCAGGGGAGAGGACCAGAGAGCAGTGAGGAGGACACAGTGATGGGGGGGGGGGGGGGGGGGGGGGGGGGGGGGGGGGGGGGGGGGGGGGGGGGGGGGGGGGGGGGGGGGGGGGGGTGTGGGGGGGGAGTGCTGAGGGGGGATCTGTGCTTCTCTGTGCAGAGTAGGGGAGCGGCGGCTGTCTGACTGTGGTCACCATGGATATCTCAGAATGTCTATCTTATAGTGAGTTTCTAGAATCATCAGCAGGAGGAAGCTCAGAGATGGTCGAATGGGCTGGTCCCCTTCAGATGAGGAGACTGAGGTCCAGAGAGGAAAAGCGGCTTTCTTAGGCTTGCATGGCGTGTCAGGGGCAGGCTCCCACCCACACTCTGGCTGAGGTTCAGGAAGATGTGCGCGTGTACTCTGCTCCTTGCAGCAGAAACCGGGTCTCCGAACCCCAGGGCAGAGGCTGCCTCCTTCCCGGAAGTGGTCTGCTTGCTCCCCAAGTTTCCAGCTCTGATGATGTCTCTGCCAGAGCCTCTTCCTCATGGCCTGCCGGCCATGTGGACCAAGCGGCTTCCCTCCTTCCCTAGATCCCGGGTGTCTGGGAGGCAGGGGCTCTCCTCATCCTAATGAGGACTGTTACTGCCATTGTGGGTAACAGTTGCAGGCTGCTCCTGCCCCCCACATCGCATCATGGAATCACTTCACCCTTCCCCAGCCTGACACCCTCCCTTGACATCACCTGGAGATCTGACATGAATGCAAACCCCAAGTCCGTCTTTTTGGAGGTGCTGGTGCTGGTGGTGGATGTTGCTTTTCTAGGGTGGTGTCGATGTCACTGTCAGGCCTCCTGGCCCAGGGCTCAGTCACAGGTGTGGCTTTGAATGCTCATGCCCCCTTGGCATGCACAGCCACTCTCTCCCCCCTCCCGCTCAAACTGTTCTTCTCATGGTCCTGGCCCCCCCTCCACGGACTCCACGAGGGGGCTTGCCTCTCCGGGAAGACGTCGAGCAGGAACGGGGTGGTCTCTTCTCCACTGTGGAGGAGGGGGGAGGGCTGCACCTGTGGCCTGAGCCAGCTTTGCGTGCGGGGAAGTGGGATTTTCAAAAGCTTTGCTCTTTCTGTGCTCTCCCCCCCCCCCCCCCCACCTGTCTGGTCTCTCTCAAGAGGGCTGTGACTGGATATGTCTCCTGGGGGAGGTGACTAAACCAGCCTCTCACAAAGCGGGGTCTGTGTTCTGGAGACTGTTCCTCAGGCTGGGAGGCAAGTGTCCCAGGCTCCAGCTCCCTGCCACCTGACTCAAACTGTGCCCTCTCACATCCTCGCCTTCCTTCAAAGACTCTCCATAGGGGCATCCCTTCCGGGAGGGGTTGCTGATGGAGTCACTTATCCTACAATCGCCATTGATTGCAGCCCTTCTGAGTGTCAGGCACTGGGACAGATAAGGGCCTTGACGGTGAGCAGAGGAGGGGTCTGGAAAGGACCAGAGACAGGGAGGACCAAGGGGTGAGGTCTGGAAGGCTGGTTCTGGTGTCGGGGCTGAGGTGCTCTGGAGAATAGGCACACAGAGGAACGGGTCTTCAGAGACTGCCACACGTCTGTCTTTTCCCTTCCCTGCATAACGGCAGCCTGGGGCTAGGGGAGCAGGACCTGCATTAGAAGGACATGGATGCGGGCTGAGCCCCGGTGGCGTCATGGTTGTGCGCGGGACTGCGGCCCACTGGGACGGAGGTTCAATTCCAGCAGTGGGGCTGAGCTCTCCCACCACCAGAGAGCAGTGATGCCCCCCCCCAAAAAAAAGAAGGACATGGATGTTCCTTAGACATCACATTCCTCAGTCCACACCTGGCAACTGAGTTCTGGGGTTGAGTCCTAGAGCCTTGTTCCCCTGCGCCTTGTCCTGGTTCTGATGGGCTCTGGGGGATGGGTGGGGGGGTTGGAAGGCTGGGGATCTTCTAGGACCCTTGGTGAAAGCTGGGACATCTAGGGGCATCTCAGAGGACCTCCTGCAGACAATGGACCTGCCAGGATCCCTCCTAACCTGATTCCCACGCCGGCCTGTGGTTTGGAGGAGTCAGGAAGTCTGTCTGACTTTCTCTTATGGGATGTGCTGTCCTAGCGTCACGTGGGACCCCAGACAGGTGCCACCACCCCCCCCCCAACCACCCCCTCAGCAAGAAAGGCAAGCCCAGAAAGCCAACTGAGAGGAGCCTGAGGTTTCTCTCTCTCAGGTTCCCGGTGCTTCAGGGACACACGTTTCTTTTCCACTCTGTGTTGGCTTCTCTCTGCTGGCTGCACCAGCGCTTGGCCTGTGCGTGCATCTCCTGTTCTCCCCCTCTCGGTCATCTCCAGTTTTTCATCACCCAGACCCCTTCAGAGAAGGTCTTCCTTCTCCTTCCATCTAGGCACCTGCCTGTTATCTTTCCTCAGTCCCTCCTCCTCTGGGAGTTCACCTTCAGGCAGTCCCTGCTTCCTAGGTTTAGGAGGAGATGATAAGAAGACAGACATCCCCTCTCTGATGGCCACTCCCCTGCCCTGCCCTCCTCCCCCTTCACTAGGAATCCAGGATTATTTGTTTGCTTTATAACAGAGGCAAAAAGCCAGAGGATTCCCCAGGGAGATGTCTTCTCTGATCCCAGCAGGAAGAATTGTGGTTAGAGGTTTGGGAGAACTTCCAAAAAAAAAGCCAAAGAGAGCAGTGCAGAAAGGAGGTGTGGATCCAGAGGGACCGTTGATCTGTCTTTCTCAATGTTGATGTAGGACTGTTTCACTCCTCGTCTTCAGGAGGAGGAGGGGTTGGGCGGCGGCCCACTGCAAGGCATGAGTCTGCAGTGGAACTTATAGACTGGGATCGGGCATCTGGGCTAATATCAGACTGATGGACTTGATCTGGACTAGGCTGGGATGTTTTCTTAAATTCAAACACACACACACACACACACACACACACGAGTGTCTCTGGATTTGTTTCTCCAGTCTACCCAGACTGTGGTAGTCATCAAATCTGGTGTCAATTTGAGGATTAAAAGAGCAGGGGTGTGGGGCTGAGCCCCGGTGGCGTAGTGGTTGTGCGCGGGACTGCGGCCCACTGGGACGGAGGTTCAATTCCAGCAGTGGGGCTGGGCCTCCTGCTCCCACCACCGGAGAGCAGGGATGCCCCCCTCCCCCCAAAAAAGAGTAGGGGTGGAGGCTAGTCTTTCAATCTGGAGATAGCCAATAAGACCTTGGTGTGGGCATGTTTTTCTCCAGAGGCTTCTGGGAAATCTGGCTGCATTTCCCCTTTGAAGGTGAGAGATTCCTTACTCTACTGATAAGACATATGGTTGACTCCCTGTGAGACATCTCAGAGGAGAAGCCACAAGGACTTACCCTGAAGGAACCAGACCTCTGAAGCTGGAAAGGCATCGTGGAGACCCGTGCCAGGGCTGAGATGCTTGAGAAGCCACAGAGAGGCCCTGCCAGCACCGAGCTGCTTCTACCACCACTAGATACACAAGACTCCGCACCCCTGACCTGTGATGGTCCTGGCGTCACTGCATGGGCTTGGTAAGTCTGAAGAGGACTTATGGATTGGTATCGGACCTATGGGCCAGTCCTCCCGCTCGATCAAGAGTTACGGTCTTGGAGAGTCGCTGGGACGGTTCTCCTGGGGCTTCAAGGGCTACCATGCATGGGAATAGCCTGAAGGGCAGTGATGTTTTGTTTTGCGTTTTCTAAGGGCCCCTAGAAGGCAGCTACCTGGCCAAGCGGCTGGAAGAGATTGGTCTTTGTATTCATTCCTAAGAAAGGAGCCCCACCAGAATGTACGAATCACCGAAAAAGATGGTTGGTATCGCATGCAAAAAAAAAAAAATGCTGGGGCTGAGCCCCGGTGGCGTAGTGGTTGTGCGCGGGACTGCGACCCACTGGGACGGAGGTTCAATTCCCGCTCACAGGAGCAAAGGCTGAGCCTCCTACTCCCACCACCAGGGCAGTGATGCCTAATAAAAAAAAATGCTGCTGGAGTGTTCCAACACTTCGCGTCAGTACCTTCCTAAAAGGGAACCATCAGATGTCCCAGGTGGAGTCAGAAGGGCACGTGGGGGCTGAACCCCGGTGGCGTAAGTGGTTGAGTGCCGGACTGCGGCCCGCCGGCTTGGTGGTTCAAATCCAGCGGCTCCTCTCAGGAGCAGGGCTGGGTAGGGCCCACGACCACCAGAGGCAGTGATGCCCCCCCCCCCAAAAAAAAAAGAAGGGCAGGTGGAGCAAGGGACAGCATTGCCAATGTCAGACGGATCTTGGCTCAAAGCAGATGATGCCAGAAAGATGTTTCCTTGTGTTTCACGGGCCATGCCCGGGCCTCCCGCCAAACCGAGGATTCCCTTGGGGAGAACTGTAACTCCCGAACACTTCACCGTGCTCAGGCAGAACCTGTACACGGCTCCAGGGCAGGCAGCGCGGCTGGACATCAGGAGAGGTGTGCGACGACGGACGGCGTTCTGTCCGCTCACCGGGCGGATTCCATCTGTAGGGGCAGCCCGCCGTCAGCATCAACATCGTCAGCATCCACATCGGGATTGACCAAGGGGCCGCGGCGCGGCGCGCAGGAGGCACGTGGGCTGGCTGGAGGTGAGCGCGCTGGACGCGTTTGCTGAGAAGAGCCAGGCCAGCCGCCTTCCGTCTGGATGACACCTGAATGTCAGATAACAAAACACAGCACACCCCTCCCAACCCTCACACCCGGACCAGTGGGTGACATCACCATCCAGGCAGCAAAGACGGACGTTGTCAAAGAGTTCGTCCTGCTTGGACCCACCATCCCCGCACAGGGAAGCGGCGGTGGAGAGCCCAAACCTCCCATGGCGTTGGGTGACTCCTCCGTCCTGCCCCGGGACCTCTCCGAAGAGGTGAACTGCGAGGGTGTGACGTTGAGGACCAAGAGGCGCCTGACCCCCGGTCCTGGTCCTTTCCATCGCCTCGTGCTTGTGACGGTTGGACACTAGGTGAGGAAGACCAGAGAAGAACGGATGCATTCGAACAACGGCGGCGATGGTGACGGATATCGAAAGTGTACGCGGACTGCGCAAAGAATAATCAAATCTGGGGCTGAGCCCCGGTGGCGTAGTGGTTGTGCGCGGGACTGCGGCCCACTGGGTTGGAGGTTCGATTCCAGCTCCATGGAGCAAAGGCTGGGCCTCCTACTCCCACCACCTGAGAGCAGTGATGCCCCCCCCCAAAAAAAAAAAAGAATAATCAAATCTGGGGCTGAGCCCCAGTGGCGTAGCGGTTGTGCGCGGGACGGCGGCCCACTGGGATGGAGGTTCAGTTCCTGCAGTGGGGCTGGGCCTCCTACTCCCACCACCAGAGAGCAGTGATGCCCCCCCCCCAATAAAAAAGAATAATCAAATCTGTTTGGGGAGCAGCACAGCCAAGAGTGCCCCCGAGAGGCAAAGAGGACGTACGTGAGCAGGAGAGAGCAGGCCTGGGATGCTGCGAGCATGCTGGGTAGAGGAAGAGGGGTCCGAGCCGAAGAGGGGGGTGCAGGGCAAGAAGGACGAGGCAGCTGCCAGGCGGGGCTCAGATGGAGCAGCACCTGGGGGGATGGCAAGGACTGGGCTGTGCCCCCTCCTGCTGCACGCAGGGCCACTGTGGCTCAGAACCCAGCAACAACAATGGCTCCCAGGCCTCCCATGACTTTCTCTCTCCAGGAGACCGTGAGTGAGGGGTCGGAGGATGGAAGGACGAGCCCGAGAAGCCTCCGGACAGCCTCCGTCCCAGACTTACCCAGAACTGTTCCCCTATAGAATCCGAGGATCTCAGGGCTTCCCACACTTCTCTGAGGCATCGGTGGGTCAGGGGGAGTTTTTAACCCCTATTTACAGATAAGGAAACTGGGGTGGGGGGGTGAGAGGGGGTGGGACAGGGTGCACAGGTTAGGGTCCTGGAGAGTGGCAGATTGAAGGCTGACTCAGGCTATCTCAACTGCCTTTCCAGTGCCCTCTTGGGTCTCTGCTGCCACCCAGCTGGTGACCGTGGGCCCGCCGATCTTGGGCTTCTCACTCAAAGTGGGGCGCTGCGGGCTGTCTCCCTGCGTGAGCCCCTGGACCTGGCTCTGACCAAGAGCTGCCTGTGATGGCGCGGTGTGACCACAAGGGGGCTCCGGGACCAGGTTTTTTTCCCCCATCCTTTGCTCAGGAGATGCCAGGATGGCCAGGAAGACCTGCCAGGCCCCTGCAGCTGCCACCCAGGGTCTCAGACCGGCTTGGGGACGCCTAGAGGGGAGCGCACTCTATGCGCCGGCTCATAATCCCGCTTCTTTCGGTCAATAAGTGGTCAATAAGTCCTTGCAGCTGCCTGTACTGGATTTCCATGGCTTCGGGGAAGGGATGGGGCTGAGTGACCCCCCCCCTCCCCCCCAGCCTTCGGCCACCGGCTCGCCTCCTCCTGGCCCGAGGGAAGCACTTGTCCTACTCCAGGCCTCTGACCACGACAGTGTTAGCCATTCATAAGGACCCATGTAGGCAGCAGCACGAGAGATGTAAGCTAGACACCAGGAGAGACTTCCTGCTGGAGTGGGCAGCCTGGGCCAGGAAGGCTGGGTGTCTAAGGGAGGCTGGGCCCTGGGAAGCTGCCTGCTCCTCTGGGTGATGCTCCGGCCCTGTGGGGCTGAGCAGAGTCCTCTGGGATCCACAGCCCCTGTCTGGACTTCCCAGCCGGGCTCCGGTGCCATGAGGACTTGCCCCTGGGCATCTCTGAGCTCCAGGGAACCAGGCTGCTGCTGCTGTGTGGTGCCTTTCAAAGGACCGGCCAAGAACCACCTGAGAGCCTCCCTGGGCTGGCGTCTCTGGTCCCTGGCATCTCCTGAAAGGCGTCTTCCCTGGTCTATGGAGGGCAGCAAGACAGCTAGACATCAGAACAGACTCCAGGGGAGTGAGGTTTGCTTTTGGCTTTTTGAGGGGGCTTCTTTAGCCTCTCAGAGGAAGCATTTTCAGAACGCCAGGCCAGGACGGTGTCCGGGCAGGGCCCTCCCTTCCCGGAGTGGGAAATGGCCCCACACCTCCTCTCTCGCTCCTTCTCTGGGTGTGGAGGTGACCCATGTTACCCCGGCAGCTGGACTGATCCCATGAGGAGGGATGTGTCCTCTGCCTCTTTTTTTTGCCTTTGCTGCTGAAGGCCCTCGGGTCATGGAGAGGCAGGGCTTGGGGACAGGCTTCGTCTCGGCAGGTGTAGAGGGTGTGAGGGGGGGGGAAGACCCCTGCCCACCAGGATCGCCGTCCGGTTTGTGAGCTGGGGGCGTGGGAGGGCACTGAGTATCAGGGGTGCAGCAGATGCCTCCACCCTCCTGCAGGCCGCCTCCCTCCCGTACCCTGGAGAGGGGTCCATTTCTCAGGCAGGAAAATAGGGACCCAAGGCCCCTCACCTGCCTCTTCCCCCTCACCCAACCGCACCCTCCTCTCCATCTTGTTCTGATTTCCCTCTCCTCTCGGCTTCCTCTGCTTTGCTGCTTTCCTCTCTGTATCTGTTCATCTCCTCAACACTCAATCTGATGCACGGGTTTCGGTAGGAGACAAGACCAGTTCTCTCCTGCGTCCCTGGGTCAGTTCCTAGTGTCTTCCCGGCCCAAAGTCTGGGTCTGTCTCCTGGACATCACCGGTCCAGTGTGCGTGGCCAGGGGAGGATGGCAGTGGCATCTGGTTCCGTCACCAGCTGTCATGCCTGTGTCTGGGGGAGCTCTGGAGACAGAGCTGGACAGGACGAGGTGGACCCTGCCCTCCAAGGTTGCTGGGAAAACAGCAGGAGGGACAGCAGGGAGGTTGCTCCGGGCAGGTGAGAGTGGAGCTGGAGTTTTCCAGGTTCACAGGGCCTGGCGAGAAAGGCAGGTCCGGCCAAGGGCCTATCGTAACCAAGGACACGTTGTTGAGCAAAAGCAAGAAAAGATGTAGGGACTGGCCAGTAGCTGGATGGGCCAGAAGATTCTTCCCTGGGGGCCTCGCGGGCTGAGTGTTGAGCTGCTAGCTTCAAGGTTAGCAGTTTGAACCCACCACCCACTCCCTGGAGGGGGGGGCAGAGATGAGACATCCCAGCCCCAGAGAGATTTACAGTCACAGTCGCACAGCACGAAGGGTGTCGTCAGTGGCGCCGAGCGATGGGTGCAGCAATGATTGAATCGGAGAGTGTGTTGCGTCTATTTTTGCGACAATTAAAAAAAAAATAAGACACACGAATTAAGGGCGGGGGGTGGGGGGGTGGGGCGGGGAGAAAGCGCACAGCGGTGGACGTGAAAAGAGACAGCTCTCCTCCTTCTGGAAGGTTCCTGCGGAGCCAAACGTGCGGGCCTTGGTGGCAGTGAGTCTGCAGTCGGCTGGTCCGGCTGCCTACAGCTTCCTCGGTGAAAGGGGGACAAGGATGCAGCTGCTTTCGACTGGCTGCCAACCTGCAGGCGGGCTTGCGGTACCCACCCAGCAGCCCCGCAGAAGGAAGGTCTGGCGACAGCTCAGAAAACCCTACTCAGGGGCCACCTTAAGCCGTGTGCTGGCTTGGCAGCTGCGGGTGGTCATTGAGGACCGTGACCATGGCTTCCTTCTCCCTCTGATGACAAGGACTTCCAGGACCCACTCTCCTTGCCTTGGAAGCGCCAGCTTTGTCACTGCACGGGGTTTGGGTGCCCTCGGAAGGCTTCCTGGAAGAGGGGAGCTAGGTGGCTGACAATGAGCTCACGGAGAAGGGACCAAAGTCAGAGGCCAGAGAGGCCTGTCTGGAGGAGTATGTGTCTGTTGGAGCACAGTGCTGGGAGGCTGGCGCGGAGGAAGGAGGGGAGGCAGGGGTGGGGGAGGCAGCCTGCGGGGGGGGGGGGGGGGGGGGGGGGGGGGTTGCTGTTCTCTCCTCCAGCTCCCAGAGGCCTGACTGAGCTGAAGGGGGGCCAGCACTGACAACTGGCAGGCTGGGAATGAGGAATGTGCAAATGAGAGACAAGCAGGAAGAAAATCAGTCCCAACTAGCTCTGAGCCAGCTGCCCTGCTTTGGTTGCTTCTGGGGCTGAGCCACAGTGGGCAGAGGACACTGCTAGCTGCACCTTCCCCGGTCTGAGCTCCTTCCCTGCCTGTCCAGGCCTGGAGGCTTGCCCTGTTCTTGCGGGGTCTCCGGGAACGATGGCCCGCATCTGGGGGGAGACTCAAGAGACAGGGTGGGGTGAGGCTCAAGCACAACAGATCCCCATGAAAAGGAATCCAGGCGACCCCTGTGAGCCCAAAGCCCAGAGACCCCGCCCGAGAGAGAGAGACACGCACATTCCAGCAGAGACCCTGACTGACAGAGACAGACGGAGAGGCAGGCGGCGGCGGCTCTTCTCAAGTGTCCAGCCCTGGGACACGCCGCCCAGTGCTTCTGCCAGCCTCCTCCTGCCGCCACAGAGACAGCGCGTCCCTGGCCCATGGTCCCTTTGTCTGTCTCGTCTTTGTTTGTTTGTCTTTGTTTGCCTGTCTCCTTCTGCTGACTGTTGGTCTGGGGCTGCCTACCGGTCTCTGCCTGCTGTCTGTCCATCTCCCCATGGAGGGGCAGCTCCTGGGACCCCGAGGTCTTGCCTCCTGGTCTTGGCAAGGCTCTTGTCTTTCCTCCTCTTGACTTTGAGTCTCAGTTTCTTCCTTTCTGAGGTGGCTTCGCCATCTGCCTCCTAGCCTGTGCTTAAGACCCAGGAGGGTGTGCAGGGATGACTGTCCTTAAGACTTCTGACACGTTGGAACAAAGGGTTTAGTGCATTTCAAGGGGGCAATGACTGCTTTTCAACCTTTACAGGACAAGGCAAGAACACCCTGACTGACTGCAGCATGAGGTGCAGTGGTTAGACAGCCAGCGGGACTTCCTGAAAGGATGCTGTGGGAAACACTAGGGCATAAGCATTCAGCCCCCATCGTCGCCTGTGGAGGAACCTTGCAGTGGGGGAGGTGGGCTGCACCAACTCCCCGAGGGGTCTGTGCAGTCTAAAAAAGGTCTTGTGACTGACATTGTAAGGTCTTAGGGGCCTGCAGGTGGCATTCAGGGGCTAGGCTACCAGCCCCTGCCATCACTTACCTAGGTTCCCACCTGCCTCATGCCTGGGGAGGGGAGCCCCAGGGGAAAGGGGAATGGAGGAGGGGCTCTCCATCTCCCCACCTCCACCCTTTTTCTCCACCATCTTCCCAAGCTTAGGACCACCGGTGCCCGCCCCTCCCTTCTTCTCCCCTCCATGAGGGATGGCTGCTGGGGAGGAGTGAGGTATGTAATGCAGATGAAATGTCAGCGATTCTAAATGGGTCCGGAGATACAGCCATGGGGGTGGTGGGGGGTGCAGGGGAGAGAGAGGAAAGGAAAATGAGCTGTAGACCCTCATGGGGGTGGGTGGGGGGCATCAGGGGCAGGCAGACCCCTCCCCAAAGGCCAGAGGAGGAGTGGGTCCAGGCGGCAAGAGCCCAAATGAGGTTTTGAAGAGGGCGCCGAGGGTGGGGGGGTGGAGGAGCGGCGGTGGCGGGTGGGGGCGGCGGCCGGAGCTGCTGATGTATAGCAGTTTCATAACTTCCTCAGTATTAAAGGCAGGTTCATGGGGAGGGCAGCGCCATTAATCACCAGGCTGAATGGGGCTGGGATTTGCTGAGAGGCGCGCTTGCTGTCTGCTGTGCCTGCCCTGCTCAGGGTGGGAGGGGGCAGGCTGGGACGCCCCTCCTGAACTGGGGGTGAGACCCCCAGAAGCTACGCTGGGCACTGGGCAAGCAGGTCCTTGCCCTCAGGGGAGAGTGTGGGGGCTGCGGACTGTGGTCCCAGCAAGGAGGGGGAGAACTGTGCAGGGACTTGGACCTGCAGGGAAGGGGCTGGGGGAGTGAGCGGTGGGGGCAGCGACACAGAGGGGACCCTGGGGGGGAGGAAAAACCGGGGAGGGAGGATTGTGCATGTGAACATGAAATTGATCACATGTAAATATAATGCAAATGACATGCAAACGAGCACAGGATTTCGCTAGGTCCACAGCTCAGGCCGGCTCTTTCTTGGACTGAGAATTGGGAGCAATTTGCATCCGGTTCCCTGCCCAGTGCCTTATTTCTTCATTATTAATATCTGCAGAGGGAGGACGTGGAGTCTCACTTGTTAAAGGGGGCCCTCAGGGACCCCCAGTGGGATGGGTCCCCTGGGAACTGGCAGTGAGGGAGCTGGGTGGTAGGGCTTCCTGCTGGAGACCGGTGCAGGTCAGAGACTGAGAGGTTCATCAGGGAGGTTGGGGCGTGGGGGTGGGGATAGAGGCAGACCCCAACTACACTGGGCAGGTAAGATCAGGATGGGTCCCAGGTCCCACCAGGTCGGCATGGCTGGACTTTCCTTGGAGGTCAAGGAAGAAATGACCTGCTCCAGGCTCTGAGACACTGACCTACCTCAGATCACACCGCTTGCCCAGTGCCAGTCCCATCGCCACGGGTTCTGCTTGGGAAGTGGGTGGGCTTTTCAGAGCTGGGCAGCAGTGGGCAGCGGGCCCAGGCTCAGGAGAAGGAAGGCATGCGGCAGCCGGAGGGGAATGCTTCCAAGAAGTGGCACTTGACTTGGGTTTGGGGGGGGGGGTGCATGGCAAAGACAGAAAGGGAGAGACCGTTGCCAGCAAAAGGGTCTGCCTGGGCTACTCTGGAGTGTGGGTTACTCTGGAGCACAGGAGAGGGTGAGGAAGGTGAGCTTTCCAATGGGCGGAGGGTGCCGAAGGCTCAGGGAATGTGGGTATCAGGTAGGGGAGGCCAGCAGATGCTGACGGTACATCAGGGCCGGGACTGTCCTGGTCACTGTCTGGTCAGCATGGCTTCAATCTTCGTGCCACAGCCAAGCTGTCCTCTCTACAGAGGAGACAGCGGGCATCCGCCCTCTTAATGCTACCTGCAGATTTCAGAGGTAGCCCATGGCAAGCCCAGGGCTTGGTGTAGAAGGAGCGCTGGGTCTGGAAAGGGGGTTAGTTGGTCCTGAGCCACTGTTGGGCAGGCTGGGGCTCCTGAAGCCCCACCACCACGCGCAATGGCCCAGAGCACGCCACCCCCCCTCTGGTCCCACACCATCTGTACGGCTGGTGGTGAGTCGGACTTTCTAATGGGGTTTTCAGTGCCTGATGTTTGGAAGAGGACTGCCAGGCCTTTCTTCCTAGCCCATCTTTGTCCGGAAGCTCTGCTGAGAGCCGTGTAGCGTCACAGGAACACACCAGACTCCAGGGTGCATCCCCAGGTCTCCCACATGCAAGGTGAGACGGCTAGCCCCGAGCTCCCACCGCAGTAACCACTGGGGATCGCCCTGAGCGTCCTTGCTTTGGGTTGAGAGGGTGGCGCGGAGGGGTACAAGGCAGGGAGACGGGTCACAGTTTGGTGTATGCTTTGGGGAGAGGATTGGGCTGTGTGGGAAGGAGAGGGAGGAGACAGGTTTTGGAGGACGGCAGGAACAAAAGCGGGCCAGGGACAGGGTCAGGGACCACGTGGGTGGGGCGTGCTGCAGGGGGAGGGGCTGGACTCAGGGGAAGAATCCTTGGTTCAAATCCCTTCTCTTGCCAGCTTCCCGGAAGGGCAGGCTGAACACTGTGATTCTTGGGTCCCTCCCCACTAGGCGGCCTGGTCTCTTCCCAGCCACATCTCACCTCCTCTTTCAGTCCGGCCTGTGGGAGATGATCTTCCTACTTGGCCCGTCTTGATTTCTGGCTGCAGGACTTGGGGACCAGTGCAGTCCCCTTGGCTGGCCATCATCTGCCATCTGTGTGGGCCTTCCTTAGGATCGCCTCTCTGGACAACCCTAGCGCCCCTCAGACAGATTGCCCAGCCTCCTGGCCCGGCATTTTCAGCACCGCATCAAGCCAAATGACTCAGCCCACCCCCACCCCCGGCCCCGGGCTCTGGCAAGATCTGATTAGTGAGCAGAGAGCTGTGCGGAGCTGACAGCTCCTCCGATAATTGCTTCCCAAGGAAGTGATGCAAATCAGCCCATCCAGGCGGCCGGCTCCTCTCCTGGGGACCCAAGTGTCCAGGCCCCAGAGAGAAGGTGGCCCCCTCAGCTGGGGAGGTTTGACATCCTGGGCGGAGCGGCCATCCGTCCATTGGCTAGGCTGCCTGGGGGCGGGTGGGGGCTGGTGGGGCTACGGCAAGAACCCACTGCTTCTGCATTTTATGTCCTAACTGTGTTCCTCTCCCACCTTCCTCACCCTTTGAAGGAGAAGCCTTGGAACCCATTTCCCAGAAAGGTAGATGGAGGCCAGAGATGCAGGAGACGGAGAGATGGAGCCCAGTGGAGAAGCTGCAGGATGCATGCTCAGAGTCATTCTTGGGGTCCCCCAGGTCCCGAGGGGAGGGGCCTGAGGATCCGTGGGTAGGTGGCAGCTGCTCTGGTGAGAAAGTCCAAGGGCGGGCCTCCCCAGCAGGGGCTTCCCCGGGTTCCTTCTGGTTCAACTTCTACTGAGAATGTGCACACCCAACGCACACACGGGGGCACGCCACCAAAATCGACATTTCTTTGTGTGTGTGTGTGTGTGTGTGTGTGGTGTGTGTGTGTGGGCATCACTGCCTCTGGTGGTCGTGGGCGCTACCCAGTGCTGCTCCTGAGAGCCACCGCTGGATTTGAACTGCCACGTCCGCGGGCCGCAGTCCCGTACTCAACCACTTACGCCACCGGGGCTCAGCCCTCAAAATCGACATTTCAGTGGGACCCCTGGGTCCTTTGTTGAGAGCACGGGCCTCAGCACGGCTCGGGTGGTCCAGGGAGATGGAGGTCCCAGGAAAACCAGGAGGGCCGGTTCACTTGTCCGGGCTCAGCCCTGGGAGCATTGCGTTCGGGGTCTGAGGGCCCAGCCCAAGGTGGCCGATCCCAGCCTGGGCTCTCCGGATTAAGGATCTGTAAGAGTCACCCGGGGAGATCTTGATAAAATGTAGACTCTGAGTTAGCGTGCCTGGTCTGGAACCGCAGGCCGCATCAGGATGGCCTGGTTCACAGAGGCGAGGAGGAACCTCGCCGAACTGGAGGAGGCTGTGTGGCACGCTGCATGGACTATCGCAGGGATCCCTGGAGGCTTGGGCACCTCGACGAACACCCCCACTTGGGTGCCCGTGCTTAGGAGGGCATGTCCCTGGGGGGGTCCAGTTGTCTTTGTTTACCCTGCACACCTAGGACCCCCTCCATTTCCCTCCTCCGTGTCTCCTGCTCAGGCCTTTCCTGCCTACGGCTGGCTTGCCTGCATGAGGGAGTACTTTCTCCCATGCCCTCCTCCCCATCTCCCGTGGATTTGGGAGATCTGGAAAAGTACTCTGCCTGGGATCCTGAACTTCTATGCCCCACGACTCTGAGCCCCATCATCTGCCTGCGCCACCCCCTGGCAGGCGGGCACCCGACTGCAAGAACCACCACCCACACCTGGGGAGCCTGGTTCTGTGCTAACAAATCACTTCACTTCACAAGTCACCTGCTTCTCTGAGAGAAGCTGCCATGAGCACCCACTTTATAACATGGGGAGGCTCAGCCACTTGTCCCAGGTCCACGGCAGAGCTGGGGTGTGAATTCCCGGTCACCTGAGTCCAGGGTTCACCCTCTGTCCCCTCTCCTCTCTCGTTCTCTCCCTATCCTGTGACATTCACCTATGTTTGTTGCAGGGATAGAGGGCAAACAGTCTGCTCTGTGATACAGAGCTGGGGTGGGGTGGGGTGGGGTGGTAGCTACCCCAGAACCAACCCTTTGAGGTGCCCTAGGCTATAGGTGATGGCAGTTGACAGGGTAACACTGGGCACCTGAGGAGGGGACGCATGGCTTTCAATCAACGTCTCTGGTCCCAAATTCCTGTTTCCAGTGTCAAGAGGCTCTGGAGCTGGACCCCCTCCCATTGCGGTGCTGAGGGCCTGGGGCAGGGCTGCAGGAGACCAGCCTGGTCCAAGTGTGCGGGCAGCCGGAGCGAGGACCCCCAGAGGTCGATAGATGGCGCTCACGGCCCAACACAGCCCGGCAGCCCGCAGAGGCCGCCGGAAGCCGGGCCAGCAGGTTAACCCCTTCTCGCCTGAGCTTGGCCTTTAGCGATTTGGTCCTGGGTGGCTACGAGCCCATCCCAGCCTAGGTGACCGAACGCTTTAGGTTCTCATCCATGCCACAGCGTGGACCATAGTCTCTGTCAGCAAGTCACAGCCAGCCAGCCCCTTGGAGAGCTTCCAGAGGGCCAGGGGACTACGCAGGAAGAAAGAACGCAGGGTGGGCAGGCTCTAAGGCATGTTTTTCTTTGAAGGCCTTTCTCTTGCAAGTCCCTAGGCCTCTGTGTCCAAGTGCCTCCAGTCGCACTTCAGGAGAGCTCCCCCCCCCAACACTCCAGGTTCCCCAGGAGGAACCCAGGTGGGGTGCAGCACTAGAAGCAGACCAGAAGCAGAGAAGGCCCCGGTTCCTCGGGAGATGGTGGGGACAGTAAGGTACTCATGGGGGTACTCCTTTTTTCCTGTCTGTGAACTCCCAGGAGTGGCAGAGCTTAGAGGGATGGAAACAGTCTCTGGGTTCTTCCAGACAGTTAAACCGGGAGGATGGGGCCAAGGACTGGATCCCTGCTTACTTGGCACTCCATCTTATTCTATCTGAAACACTCTGCCAGAAGCAGACGTGGAGTGTGGAGGGGCTGCCAAGATGATAAACTGGAAATGCTGGACTTGAACGTGACTGAGGCACAGGCTGGTGGACGGGCAGCGTCGTCCGTGGGTTGGTGGGCCTCTCAGAGTTCTTAAGAGACAAAATGACACCCCGACATTGTTGCGTTGTTGTGGAGACATGCCAGTGTAGATGCACAGAGGTAAGGGAAACGCCAGATGCCTTTCAGATGTTCTTGCTGGGTAAGTGCTGGACTTCGAACTGCAAGGTCCATGGTTCCGACCCACCAGCCGCTCTTTGGGTGAAGGATGAGGCTATCTCCTCCTGTGAAGATTGTTTTTTTTCTTTTCCGTATTGCTGCCCTGGTGGGAGTGGGAAGCCCAGCCTTGCTCCTGGAGAGCTGCTGCTGGATTTGAACCGTCAACCCTGTGGGCCGCAGTCCCGCACACAACCACTGCGCCACCGGGGCTCAGCTCCTGTGAAGATGTACAACCTTGGAACCCCTATAGAGAAGCGGCTCTCAACCCGTGGGTCACCACCCCCTTGGGGGTCAAGCAACTCTTTCACAGCGGTCACCCGAGTCATAACAGTAGCAAAATGACAGTTATGAAGTAGCATAAAAATACTTTTATGCTTGGGGGGGGAGGGTTGCCATGCCATGAGGAAGTGTATGAAAGGTTGCGGCAATGGAAAGGTTGAGAACCACTGATCTAGGCGTCACTAGGAGTGGGAATGTGCTTGATGGCAGTGATTTTTTTCTTTTCTAGAAGCTAGATGCTAAGGATACCCTTTAAAATATTTTCTTTCTATTGAGATGGTGTAGAAAACACACATGCAAATTCAGTAATTTCTGTCCATACGATTCAGTAGCTCTTAGGGTCTTTCTGTTGTGCACATTCTCACCCCTTTTTTCCCGAGTTTTTACTCCCCCCATCAACATAAGCTCACCTCCGTAGAAACTTAGGCTCCTCTTACTTCAATCCTGGTGGAGAAAGGAGAGAGACAATGATTTGTACAAGGAGGAGACAAGGGATACACAGAGACAGAGAGAAAAACATATAAGACAATGGAGGGGGCGAGAGGCAGGGAGAGTGCCATGGGGGAAAGGGAGAGAATCTGGTACAAATTAAAGCTCAGGGAATAACGGGCTTTGCTGGACGGTTGCTTCTGTCTCCCGAGTTTGGCAAGGGTGGGGAGGTAGAGTCTCACCCTCGGTGTGAGAGAGTCACTGCTGACAGCGCCCTCAGACTCCCGCTATACCCTGCACGCTTTTGTCTGCTCTAAGGGGCTAGGAGAGACTTGGGAAGGGTGTAGCTTCCTTGCTATTTTATCTTGTCTGGTTTGACGGTTCATTGATCTTGTTCTCACCACCTGTGAGAAGATCTTGCATTTGCAATCACGATGCTGACTGTTGAGCTGTGTGTGTGTCTGTTCACCGAGGGAGGAAGAAGTCTAGAAGATAACTCATTTGAGGGTAGGGATTTGGAGTCTTGCGGAGGTTTTACACAAGATACAAATGCAGGTGCTCAGGGGGCTGAGCCCCGGTGGCATAGTGGTTGTGCGCGGGACTGCAGCCCACTGGGACGGAGGTTCAATTCCAGCAGTGGGGCTGGGCCTCCTACTCCCACCACTGGAGAGCAGTGATGCTCAAAAAACAAAAAACAAAAAACAAAAAAAACAGCCGCCACAAATGCAGGTGCTGAGCTTATACCAAGGGCTCAAGTGGAAAGTATTTCTAAATGAATATGGCACTGATACAAATGATGTATTGAATGTTATAAGAGCTGTAAGAGCCCCCAGTAAAATAATTGGAAAAACAAAACAAAAACAAATGCAGGTGCTGATCTATGGGAAGGGCAGAATGAGGATGGCAATTTTGGACACTGGGATGGGGTGGTGGATACTGTTAGATGGGTTAAAGGGTTACAGTTGATCACAAAAGGCTCCCCGGAGAGAGTCTTTGATGGGAAAGATTTGGAAAATTGGGAGGCTCAAGGACTGAGCAAACAGGCAGGCAGGGGTGAAAGTCAAGAGGTGAAGCCGTGGAGTGTTACAGTGTTTGCTGAAGGGCTGTAAAGAGATGACAACACAGCATTGGCCCTTGTGAGGCTGCCGAGGGGCGAGCTGGCGTCCTGGGGCACTTTAGGCATCATTAATACTTCTCAAATAGACGCGGGGGTCGAGGTGATTGGAGTTCTTTGATTCAGCACCCCTCTGGGAAAAGTGCGTGATGAACTTTCTGAAGAATGATACGCTTTGGGGGCTGGGATCGCGGAAGTCTTCTCGGAAGTCTGGCCCCTCATCTGCCAACACTTCGTAATCAAGCCCTGACGTCCAGACGGAACTACAGCTCCCAGAGGCACTCCGGGTTAACGTCGTGCACCTTCCGGGGACTGGACCATTTCCGCCGGAAGTGACCGCGCTAGGCCAATCGCCGTCCCTAAACTACGAGGACTACGATTCCCACAGTGCTCGGAGCCCGCGGCTGGGTGCCGCGTGGGCAAAGGAAGCGGAAACCGGATGGGGAGTCGGATCAGGTGAGGAAGTTGGGGCCTGGCACCTGGGCGGCTGCCCTGTGGCGGAGGGGCGCTCGCGTGGCGCCGTGTTTCGGGGACCCCTCGCTCAGGCCGGGGCGCACTCCGCCTCCGGGAGAAGCGAGCCCCCGGGACGGTGCGGGAGGCCCGTGGGAGCTGGCTCTCGCGTCGCGTCGCGCCCAGGGGCGGGCGCGCGGGTTTCGGGATGCCTTTGCAAGTGGCCTTCTGGGAGCCAGGCGGGGGGAGACGGGGTCTTTTTGAGCCCTCTGTTGTAAGCTTATTCGTATAAGGGGGTTAAGGTCTTGCTGGGTGCCTGCGGCTCCTTGTTGGCGAGCGCCCACCCCGGGTGTGGATAAAGCGCCTTCGAGCCTTCCTTCCCGTCCGAGTTTGGTCCCCGACAACCTTCTGCCCACACCGGGGTTTATCCTTGGAGTGGAAAGCTTCCCGGGCCCCTCTTGGGTCTGGGGCATCCAGAACCCTGCCTGCTCTGGGTACCCTGCCTAGGGGTCTGGGCCGCTTTGAGTGGGCTTTGGGCCTTTCTCCCGCCTTGTAGACCCCACTGAGGCCCCCTTGTCCATAGGTTTCAGTAAAGATCTTCAGCCAGCTTGAGTCCATTCTACAGGGGGCAAACTCGGGTATTTTTTTTTGGCGCTGGTGTGCCGTTTTTACCATTGTGCCGCCAGGTGACCACCCTTCAGGCCGCCTTTCAGGCACTTTAGGGCACTGGTGGGAATAGACTTGACGTTCATGTTCAGCTGCCCAGAGTCTGTTTTGTGTTATGTAGCGGGAGCTCTTTGCTGAGAGTAAGTGGAATTGTGGTCACCCTGCATGTAGTGTTAAGTATAAGTTATTTCTCAAAATTCCGGCTCTTAGTAACTTCAGATAAAATTTCCACCTTAAGTTTCTCCTTTGGGCTTCGGGACATTAAAAGCTGAACTACCTGTATTACAGTAGGTGTGTGTCCTCTCACAGGTCACATGGCCTGATCTACACGTTATTCCTTTTGAATTTCTTGCCCCTGAGAGATTGCCACAGTGCCTAGCATGTAGGGGACTCAAATCCCGAAACAAAGGGAGGGAGAGAGAGAACACAGCTGGTGGGAATTGGGTGGTTTTCAGTTCATCCAGAGGAGAGTTGAGTGATGTGCTCCAGAAGATCTCCTACTTAGAGATGAAGTCAGGACAAGAATTTAAGTAGATAGACCCAGCCATCAAGTCAAGCTTTGGAACTCTGGACCATCGAAACTAAGGCCCAGCCCGGGCCTACGTACGCCAGCCTTCAGCACAGGGCTCTCCCAGGGCAGCGGGTAGACCCAGCGGAGGATGGCAGAGACAGCCTATGGCTGAAGCAGCCAGTCCGCTAATGTTGGCACCACTTGACGTGATACAAAGTGAGGTCTCCTGATGGGCTGGCTTGGATACCCACCTAGACAGACCTGGCCGGACTTCCTCAGAAATCAGGCTGGGAAGAATTTCCGGTGTGGCCTCACTTTCCTTTGTGTTCCCCACAACCTGGAGGAGGCTGGGGCCAGAGAACCGTTGACCACTCTTGGGGTAGATCTGGGGGAAGAGGTCAGTTTTGGTCCAGGACGGGTTCGCGAGGGAGGGAGGAATCACAGACTTTGCCAAATGAGAGGCTCCGATCCAGTGGAAATGCCCCCAGGGGCTGAGCCGGTCGGGAGAAACGGAGAGGAGTCCGGTGCCCAGGATTGAAAGGGAAGGAATGGGCGGAGCTGAGCAGGCGTTTGCTGGGTAGGTCATAAGAGAGCAGGCCTTGGCGATACTGAGGGAAATTGAAGAATGTGGTGTTCTTCCCTGTGTTAGACTGCCTTATCTAGAGATACAAAGCCAGCAACACTCAGGTGAGCATAAGGAAGAACTTTATATCATATATGATCACTTCATATTGAGAGATCCCCCAGCCCAGTCCAACGTAAGCCCGTGGGTCCTAGCCCATGGTGCCAGCTGGAGTACCCTTCCTTCTCACTTAGCTGCAGGCTGATGACACAGAAAGGTGTAGTGGAAAGCAGGAACATCGGTCAGGTGGCTCCATGATCAGTGGGAAGACGTTGGCCTCAACAGGGCCAGAGAGAAGTTACCAGTTTCATTCTCCTAAGAAGGCCACCCCCCCCCCACCCCCAAGGAGGCATCATCAGGCTGTGATCTGATGGACAGGTTGCACCCCACTCCTACACGTGGAGACAAAGTCAAGCCGACATAAAATCCAACTACCACATCCCCAGAGCCACACACCCTGGTGACACCCCGTGGTTTTTCATCTCTGTGTCAGATAGCGTCCCAGGTACCACTGCTGCCCTCCTTGTATGTGGGAGGGGCCCAGGAAGCTGTGGCCTACAGCACAGTGTTTGAGGAGGACAGGCTTTCCCAAGGGAATGGTTTGTGCTGCATCTGGAAGGACAGACCCTTTGGGATGTGTGGCATGAGGGAAGCGCATTCCCTGTCAACAGGTGGAGGAGTCAGTTTGGTTCGGCCGGTGGCAGCAGGTTTCTGTGAGAGCCGTTTGAAGGAGGTGGAGGGGAATGCCCTTTATGGCTCACAAAACGCACTTGCATACACTCCAACACACACACACACGTGCACACACAACATCTCATTCTGTGTAGGTGTCACTGTAGGAAGAGGCCGGGAACCTGGGCTTCAGAGAGGTGACATGCCCTGCCTGTTAACAGAGTCTATTCCAAGTCTTCCAACTCCCCACTGAGTAGTCTTGGATGTGGGGAAGGAACGAGGCTTGGATTGGGTGGACTGACCGTGGGTTATAGAATTAACCACGTGGCCGATGTGAGCAACAGAGGCCTTTTCATTTCTGCCTTCCCGCTCTGTTGAAAATGTGCAACCCCGCCTCAGATCGGAGAGCACTGAACGGTCATGTGTAGCTTCACAGGCGATGCTCCCGAGATCCGGGTGGTTCTCATGTCCGCTCACCTGGGATCTTGCTAACAGGTGGATTGGGGTTCAGTGGGATGGAAAGGCACATTCCCAAGGGATGGGGGCAGGAACGGAAACGGTTCACCGCCGGGGGTGAGGTGAAGGTCCTTTGTTTTGGATTGGGGAAGCAGTGGAGTGAGGCTGGGGGAGGACTCCCTTGGAGACTAGGGTCCCTGCTGGGCTTGGCCCAGCCAGCATGGAGTCTCTTCCTGTGTGCCTTTTCAGGTGGCGGTGGAATGGCTCTGTCCAAGACTCTCCCCCTGGGGCCCCTGCACAAGCCTGCTGGGGCCCTGCGGGAGCCGCAGCCCTGCCCACAGAGCCTGGCGGAGGGCTTCCTGGAGGAGGAGCGTCTGCTCAATGAGGAGCTCCGCCAGCTGCAGTTCTCCAAGCCCGTGGGCCACATCTACAACCCCGTGGAGTACGCCTGGGAGCCGCACCGCAGCTACGTCACCCGCTACTGCCAGGGCCCAAAGGAAGTGCTGTTCTTGGGCTTGAACCCAGGACCCTTTGGCATGGCCCAGACCGGGGTAAAGAGCCTGGCCTCCCTGGTGGGGGGAGGCGGGGGCTCCCACGGCGGAGGTGGGGGGAAGAAGGGGGCTCCCACGGGGGTGGGGGGTGGGGGGTGGGGAAGGGTGTGAATGCTGTGGCCTTGCTGGGCTCTTTCCCCCGCCTGCCCCCAGACCCAGCCGGTACGTACACTGGCTCCTGTGGTCACAGCCACGCTGCCGGTATTAACCAAGCACATTAATGGTGGTTCCGGTTCCCCTGTGAGCTCTAATGGCCTCTGAGAGCCCTTCCTGCCGCCAGCCCCGCCCATACCATACTTTTGCCGGATCTCCCGTCTCCCTGGAGGGAGATGGGGTGGGCGGTGGAGGGGGCTCAGGAAGAGGGTCGGGGCTTCGAGGCTCTCTCAGGGAGACTAGTTGGCCGGGGTCCGTGTGGAAGAGATGGAGGGCATTCCGCTCACCTGGCTCCTGTGTCCCCACCGGCCCCCAGGGCCTCCCCGCCTTCCCTTCGGTCCAGGATGAGTGACTGCCCCTCCGTGGGGTGCATGCCGGGGCGGGGGAGGGGGAGAGGCTCCAGGGCAGGAGGCTCAATCGCTTTCATTGACCCCAACTGGGTGATGAAAGGTGATCAATGATGACCGATGGAGAGGGCAGCCTGAGGCTCGGGGCCGGGAGGCCCCCAGAGACCTGGTCAGCCCTGACCTGGTGCCTCCTTCCACCCAGCGGCTTTCTCGCCTCGGCTGCCTGCCCGTTCCGTTCCCCTGGCGCCCGGTGCGGGGCCAGACGCGCCCAGCTTCCCTCTGCACTTGGTGCCCGTGGGTAGCGAAGGGGGGGGTGCATCTCCATCCCCAGGGAAACGAGGAGGCAGATACCAGGACTCAGGCCACAGGCCCCGGAAGTCTAGTCTCAGGCCTCTGGGGGCGGGGCCCAGGGTGGACCCTCAGGGAGGAGCCAGGAGCCCCCGGGCCAGGTCTCCGCTCTGAAGCTTTCTCGTTCCTCTCCCGACAGGTGCCTTTCGGGGAGGTGAACGTGGTCCGGGACTGGTTGGGCATTGGGGGCCAGGTACTGACCCCCCCCCAGGAGCACCCCAAGCGCCCCGTGCTGGGGCTGGAGTGCCCGCACTCGGAGGTGAGTGGCGCCCGATTCTGGGGCTTTTTCCGGAACCTCTGTGGACAGCCCGAGGTCTTCTTCCGCCACTGTTTCGTCCACAACCTGTGCCCGCTGCTCTTCCTGGCTCCCAACGGGCGCAACCTCACCCCGGCCGAACTGCCCGCCCAGCAGCGCCACCAGCTGCTCGGGCTGTGCGACGTGACGCTCCGCCGGCAGGTGCGGCTGCTCGGGGTGCGGGTGGTCGTGGGCGTGGGGCGGCTGGCCGAGCAGCGGGCGCGGCGGGCTCTGGCAGACCTGATGCCAGAGGTCCAGGTGGAGGGGCTCCTGCACCCCTCACCCCGGAGCGCCCAGGCCAACAGGGGCTGGGAGGCCGTGGCCAAGGCGAGGCTGAGTGAGTTGGGGCTGCTGCCGCTGCTGGTAGAAGAAATGCCCTGAGCCCCGCACAAAGGACACGTTCAGGACCCGAGGCCCCTCTCAGCAAGCAGAGGACAGCCGCCCACCTGGCCTGGCTCCTCTGGTTCCTGGGGGACCCTGGGGGCTCCGTTGAACTGTCTTTTGACCTGGCTCAGTAGCAGGCAGTGGCTAATGAAGCCTACCCCTGCCCCCCAACCCAGTCCTCTCTCCCCTCACGGCCCTTCATCTCGCTCGCTTGTCTCAGAAGACGGACTCCACAGAGACCCAGCTGGAGGTGGGAGCTTCTGGTCAGCTGAACGGGTCACCTGTGATCACATGGGCCATTTAGAACAGGGGTCCTCACACTACGGCTCACGGGCCATGTGCAGCCCGCCGAGGACATTTATTTGGCCTGCCTGGTATTTTTGCCTCCACTGCCTGCCCTGCTTAGCAGCCGACTCATCCCCGGGCCCGCAGTGAATTTGTTTATAGTTTTTTCTTTTTTTTTTTTAAACTATAATCTGGCCCTCCAATGGTCTGATGGACTGGCCCCCTGTTTAAACTGTTTGAGGACCCCTGCTTTAGAGGAAAGCACTGTCCAGGACCCTCACTTATTCTCACAAAACAGTGACCTGGTTGACGCGGAGGGCACAATGTCTGGAGGGACGTTCTCGCAGAAGACTGAGGCAGGGTCAGAGGGACAAGTCCTCAGGGCCGAGGAGGAAAGGCACTGGACTTAGAAGGCCTGGATGTTCTTTCTTTAAAGACATTTTTATGGGCATAAAACGTGCCCATCATCCAATTCTGTAGCTCAGCCACATCACGAAGAGCCGTACAGTCACCGCCACCCTCAGTCTGAGAACGTTGGCTTCCTCTGGGACTCGTCGTTACTAGCTCCCCGTTTCCCCCCGCCCCTGCCCCGCCCTGCCCCCAGGAAGGCCTGCGTGGTCTTCCCAGCTCCCGAGACTTGTGCACTGTGTGGCATTCGACCAGTCGGCTGACCTCTCTGAGCCTTGGGATCTGCACAGAAAGAGATGGACAGACAGACAGGGATGTGGAATGAGTGAGGACACAGGTGCTTCCTGCACACCTGCCACAGGTGCTTTATCTGCCCCGGCCAGCCTGGGGAAAGCGTTGCGCTGCACACTACATGGGAAGCCCTTCACCTGTGAAGACCTTGCTAGGGGGGTGGGTCTGGGCCTCCACCTGCAGCCTGGGGGTCAGCCCACTTCTTGCCTAGCCAATGGTGGACCAATAGCCTCCCAGAAAACCCCATCTGTGACATTTCAGTCTAAGCATTAAAAACTCCTAAACCTTCTTGACTCAGTTCTTTTTTGTTCCCCCCTCTTACATCTCCAGGAGGAGACGAATGTATAGAGTCTCCCCTCGCCTTCATCAGTCACAAAGAATCCTCCTGGATGGGTGGGTGGTAGACCTTTAATTAACTTACCATCGCTGCAGGGTCGCTGTGAGGGCCTGTCGACTTGTCTGTCCAACACTCAGAGCCCGGAAGGAGCTGGTGGTGGGTGGATGGTGTTTCCAGCTGAGCGGCTTCTCACACCTGCAGGACAGCATGGAGCGCCTCTTTGGTGGGTCCTGGAAAAGTGACCCAAGCTGGAAATTGAGCAACCTGGGAGACATTCCCCACTTTTACCCCCCACCAGTGAGGAGCAGGTGGTCTGACCACCTCCTGCGACAGGCTCCTCTGACATCAGAATGTCTCCCCAGCACTCCTTAGCCCCCTGACCCCACTGGACTCCACCCCCCTCTGCTCTGAGTGGTGCTGTGCTCAGAGCCAGGGCCTCAGTGCTGTCTGGGCACCGGATCGAACACTGTGGAGTAAAGACAAGGAGAGAAGACCCGTTTATGCATGTGTCTAGCTGAGGTGATCAGGGAAGGCCCTCTGGAGGAGGTGGCATTTCCAATGGGACATTCTGAGGGAGCTTGGAGAAGAGCATCATTATGTTCACGGAATGGCAAATAGATTAATGTTAAGTTGACCTGGTTGGGCGGGGGGGGGGGGGGGGGGGGGGGGGGGGAGAAATGGAGAAAGAAACTGGGTCAGCTATGAAAAGTCTTGACTAGTCTGAGAGCTTACAGTTGATCAGGACAAGCAGGATGCACTGAACATACATGTGACAGGTCCAGCAACAGGCAGAAACCCGGAGGTAGGGGTGAGGAGCTATCTGTGCGGGCACAATGGGGCCAGGATGGAAAGAGTGCTGGGGGAGCAGCAGGAATCAGATGAAAGCTCAGGATTTGGCTGGCGGCTGGGAGATGGCGGGGGGAAGTAGGGTTGGGCACCAGTACAAGCAGGTGGGTGTTTGAGGTCCAGATGATGCCCAGACGCCTTGAGTGTGGTAAGACCAACCCCAGCCATACGGTCAATTCTGACTCCGCCTCCTGCCGACCATTTTGGCCCGAGGGTTTCCCAGCCTCAAATCCTTTCCCAGAGTAGAAGACCTCATCTTGAGGTGTACTGAACTGGCTTCTAGAAGAAGCATGTTTTTTTTTTTTTTTTTTGTGGGCATCACTGTCTCTGGTGGTCGTGGGTGCTACCCAGCATTGCTCCTGAGAGCTGCCTCTGGATTTGAACCGCCAAGCCCGCAGGCTGCAATCCCGCACTCAATCACTTACGCCACCAGGGCTCAGCCCCTGATTTGGCCTCTAGTGGAACTTTGGCCCTTCGTTCCTTGGCTGCCTCCTAATGGGAAGAAGTGGGTTAAGGCCCAAGGGCGACCAAGGTGTGGCAGTCATGTGCTTATGTTAATTTTATGATTGAAATGTAGGAGGGGAGGGCTGAGCCCCGGTGGCATAGTGGTTGTGCGCAGGACTGCGACCCACTGGGATGGAGGTTAAATTCCAGCAGTGGGGCTGGGCCTCCTACTCCCACCACTGGAGAGCAGTGATGCCCCCCGCCCCCCCAAAAAAAAAGAAATGTAGGAGGGGAGTCTAGCCTATTAATCTGGAGATAGCCATTGAGCAGCCAATGAGGCCTCTATGTGGGCATGGCTTTCTCCTGAGACTTCTGGGAAATCTCGCGATATTTCCTTCATGAAGCTGAGAAGCTATCTTCCCCAGTTGTTGGGAGTTAGTCTCAGAGACGATTAATCACCGACAAGACAAGCTGGCAGGTTTGAGAAGCTGGAGGAGCCAGCAGAGAGACCACACAGCTTTGCCCCGATGGAGCCAGACCTCTGAAGCTGGGGCAGCCAGATGGAGACTGCCAGTGATGAGTTGCTTCTGCTGTTGATGGACCTGAGCCCTGGAGGCGAGGTACCCTGCCAGCACCGGGATCCTGCACCCACTGACCTGTGACTTCGTGGGTCGGAAGGAGACTTTATGGACTGATTTTGGGCATGTGGGTTAATATCAGACTTGTGACTTTGAGCCGGACTGGGCTGGGATGCTTTCTCCATGTCCCATTCCTCTTGAATATAAACCCATCCCTTATATCCATATCTGTGTCTTTGAAACTTGTTCCTCTAGTCTACCCGGACTAACATACAAGGTCATGTCCTGGCTGCTTTTGCCCACCAGGATTAGCCCTGAGCAAAATCAGGCACTAAGGTGTGCCTTTGCTGGGTGTGGCGGGTTAGCTAGCTGATAGAACTTGATCCCACCCCACCGGTCTCATCCCTGAGCTGCTTCAGTTAGAACTTGATCCCACCCCACCGGTCTCATCCCTGAGCTGCTTCAGTTCGGGTGGGAGTGTCCTTAGGGATGGAAGCTCCCACTTTCTCTGGAGCCCCAAGGAACAGAGACTTCAGCTGCTATGAAGCCGGATGGCTTTTAAAAATTTAAAAATTTACAGTCCAATATGGCAGCCTCTCGCCATGTATAGCTTAACCTCAGATACAGTAAGAATAAGTACAGCAAAGTAAGAAAAAGTAATTGAATCCTCAGTCACTAGCCGTAATTCAAGTACTTCAGGAGTCACACGGGCCTAGTGGTTTCTGGCTGGGGGACAGAGCTATAGTACATGACCATCATGGTCGGAAATCACACTGGACAGCTGTGGCTCTTGCATAATCTTGTCAACTTGAGCCTATTAAGAGTGAAGGGGGCCCCCACCCAGGCATTCCCTAAAGGCAAGAACACTTTGTTCTACAAGTCCGTTATTCCATGATGCTCACTGGCCCATTATGATCACTAAGGTCAGATAGATGCATAAGCAAACGTGGTGAAGAAAACTGAGGGTACTCATATCAAAGGATATAGAGTCTGGGGTCTCAAAGCCTGAAGATAAAAAAACAGCAATCTAGCTGAGATGTCTCCAAGTCCACATGGAAGAAGCACACCAGTCAGTGTGACCATGAAGTGTCGAAAGGATCAGGTCTCAGGCATCAAACGGAAAAAAAAAAGCATATCACTGGGTGCACACCTTCCTGAGAGGATCACTGAGGCCATGTGGGGGCATGAGCACGAGTAGTGAAGATAGCTGATGGTACCCAGCTATCAAAAGATATAGCGTCTGGGGTCTTACAGGCTTGTGGGTGACCAAATGGCCAGATAGCCCAGGAGCTATAAAGCCCACCACAGAAGAAGCACACCAATCTGTGTGACCATGAGGTGTGGAAAAAACCAGACATCAGGCATCAAAAAACAAAAATCATTATGTGCCAACTTTAATGACATGATCGCTGAGAACAAAAGGTGCAGAGGCAGACATGGTGAAGGAAGCCGATGGTGCCCAGCCACCAAACAAAGTATCTGGGATCTTAAAGGCGAACAAGTGGCCATCTAGTGCAGAAGCAGCAAAGCCCACATGAAAGAAGCACACCAACCTATGTGATGATGAGGGGTAGAAGGGAGCAGATATCAAACATCAAGGAGTAAGAATCACATCACTATGAATGAGGGGAAGAGCAGGGTGGGGACCCAAGACCCACTTGTGGGCAATTGGACATCCCCTTACAGGGGAGTCACGGGGAGGAGATAGGCCAGTCAAGGTGCAGTGAGGTGGTGATGAAGCATACAACTTTCCTCTAGTTCCTGCAGGCATCTCCCCTCAACTATCAACTCTATCTTACAAATCCAGCTGGACTAGAAGAGGTACACTGGTAGAGATGGGAACTGGAAATTTGGGGAACCCAGGACAGATGAACCCCTTGAGGCCAGTAATGAAAGTGGAGTTACTGGATGGGTGGAGGAAAGGTGGGGTAGAGAGAGGAAGCCAACTACAAGGATCTACAAATATCCTCCTATCTGGAGGACAAACATTGAAGGAGTGGGCAAGGGGAGATGTTGGGCAGTGTAAGATATGACAAACAATAATTATAAAGTATTGAGGGTTGGTGGGGAAGGGGGAGCAAGGATGGAGGAGAAAGGATGAGAAGCTGATATCAAGGGTCCAAGTGGAAAAGCGGATATTTGGAGAGTGATAATGGCAGCAGGCATGTGAAGGTGCTTGGCACAGTATATGTATTTATGTATTGTGAAAAGTGAAGTCTGAGCCCCCAATAAAATGATTTAAAAAACAGCAGCAGCAACAACAGCAACAACAAAACCCTCCAAAAACAAAAAGAGTGAAGGGGTGGAGTTTAGCTTGTCAATCAGGTTGCAGCTTGATGACCTCTTTTGGAGGCACAGTGAGATAAAGAGCTCGCTGGACACACACACACTCTCCCAACGAGGCATTCCTGTTGACTAGCCACATGGAGCTACCGGAGCCATGTGGAGACCCATGCTAACACTGAGATGCTTCCACCGCCACTGGATCCACAATATTGTTCACAACCTAGCTGTGTTAGTCCGATATTAACCCATATGCCCGAAATCAGTCTATAAAGTCTCCTTCCGACTCACGAAGTCACAGATCAGCGGGTGCAGGATCCCGGCACTGGCAGGGGTCTCCACATGGCTCCTCGCTTCCAGGCCTCAGGGTCCATCAACAAGGGAAGCAACTCATCATGGGCAGAGGTCTCCATGTGGCTGCCCCAGCTTCAGAGGTCTGGCTTCATCAGGGCAAAGCCGTGTGATCTCTCCACCGGCTCCTCCAGCTTCTTGGATGCTGCCATCTTGTCTTGTCCATGATCCATCGTCTCTGAGACAAACGCCCAACCACTGGGAAAGATAGCTTCTCATCTTCACGAGGGAAATATCGCGAGATTTCCCAGAAGTCTTAGGAGAAAGCCATGGCCACAGAGAGGCCTCATTGGTGATCTCCAGATTAACAGGCTAGACTCCACCCCTACATTTCAAGCATAAATTTAACATAGGCACAGGACTGCCACACTAGCCTGTGATCTTGCGTTTGGTGCCTTTGCCTGTGTTGGGTGAGTCTAAAGTGGAATTTATGGATTAGTATCAACATGGCATAATATGGGATTTATGGACTTGATCTGGGATGTTAATGTATAATTGCTCTTTGATATAAAGTTCTCTCTTGCACACACGAGTATCTTTGGATTTGTTTCTCTGCCAACCCCGACGAACTGTGAACCAGAAACAACGTGATGTGGGGACTAAGCAGTCTGCGTGTCCCAGCTCCGGGCGGGAGCATCTGCTCTAGGAGATCTGAAGATCAATCTGGGCGTCTGCTTTAATGATTGCTGCCAATATGCAGCAGGTTATGGGAAGACTGGACTGTGAGTATCTTGATGGTTAGGAGAAGACCTTTTTTGCTTCCTTTCCCTAGTGTGTTAGTGTAGGGAGACTAGAGAAAGAAATTCATGGACATCCATGTGTGTATATGAAAGAGGTTTACATATAAGAGCAGTTGAATATAGAGAAAACATCCCAACCCAGTCCAGTTCAAACCCACAAGTCTGATATTAGTCCATATGTCCAATGACAAACTATAAAGTCCTCTTCAGCCTCACGAAACACATGCAATGATGCCGATTGCAGGAGGATCACAGGTCAATGGGTATCTTGATTGACAGGCTAGACTCCACCCCTTCGCTCTTCATCCTCAAATTGACAAATGATTATATAACTACCACACCTAGTATGTAACTATGCCTGGTGTAAGACAGGTGCTGGGTATGAATGTGGAAGCCATGTATGAATCTACTGGTTTGTTTGGGGTATACGCTCAACCGAGGGATGAATGGCACTCCCCATCCCTGATACATCAATTGAAGCCTTAATGCCTGGGTCTGTGGACTGGGTCCTATTCAGAAACAAAAACCTTTACTTTGGTTGTTAGTGATCTCTCACCAGAGTGGGTGGGTCCTGCTAGAAGCACACCCAGAGGGAAGGCCGATGGTGCAGGCAGATGGCCTGCCCCGCCCAGCCCAGAAAAACCAAAGACTGCCTGTAGCTTCTGCAAGCTAAGAAGAACCTGGCTGCTGAGCCAATGTCCCCTGCTTTGGACTTTTAGCTTCCCAAACAGAGACAATAAATTTCTGTTATTTTTTTCTTGAAAGAGTAGCACAGAAACAATTTTTTTTTCAGAAACAAATTTTGGGGGCTGAGCCCCGGTGGCATAGTGGTTGTGCGCGGGGCTGCGGCCCACTGGGACGGAGGTTCAATTCCAGCAGTGGGGCTGGGCCTCCTACTCCCACCACCGGAGAGCAGTGATGCCCCCCCCCCAAAAAAAAAAACCCAAACAAACAAAAAAAGAAACAAATTTTTACTGAGTACAATAGGACGAAGCTTGTAGAAAATGTGTAGCTTCCACATTCCCGCTAGTGTAGATCCCAGGAATGCCCCCAACTGGTTACATGCTAGCAAGGTAGTGGAAAACGATAACCTCCAGGGAACATTTCCTGTCCTTTAGTCATCTGCTTGTGGTGTTTTGTTAGAAAATGAAAGACGGTGCCCATGTGGTTGACTTTCACTGGTTCAGAGGAATGATTCAGGTTTCTAAGTCCCGCCCCAACACACACACTCACACACACACACACACACACACACACACACACACAACTTGATAGAGGGCAAGACTCTGCGTGGGGTGCTGCTGAGACTCAGGTGAACTGGAGAGCTGGAAGGAGGGAAGAGACTGCTTATTTCCCTTCTCCTTTTATTTTTACTTGGACAGAACTGCCTCAAGGAAGACGGAGTCTTGAGTGGTCCCTCACTTGCCTTTCTGGCGGCTGTGGAGGGAGCTGTTCCCCATGCTAGGCACTGTAGGGAGTGACAGAAGTGAGTTAGATGATTCTTTGCCCTCATGTTGTTCACTGTCTAGGACAGAGAGATACAGGCATATAATTATAGTATAAATCAGACTGAAAACATGTGAGCTAGTTATAATCCGTGCTCTGGGCACACTGAAGGAAGAAGCGATTAGTCCTCAGTGTGAGTAGGAGGGTGTGTGTGTGTGTGTGCATGTGCGCGCGCACAGGCATGAACTGAAGATTTTGTCTCTCCTCACTTGTTACATTTTATCACTGCCATGAAGCTGATTATTTTTTTTAAAGAAATGTTTAAGCACACCACCTTGTCAGATATTCAAAATCCTTTCTCAGCCACAACTTCAAGCAGGGAGAGAGAGATCAGGATGCGGGAAGGGGTACCTGAGGTACAGCCGTAGAAGGGATATAAAGACTGTGCATGAGGTGAGGGTGGCAGATGGGACATGCTAGTGCTCTTGTTAACTTCTGCCCTGGGAAAATGGTAGCTTTTGTCAGGGAGGGTGGAGGTGTTAGATTAAAGACAACTGTTAACACCCACTGGTGCTAGATAAAGAAATAATCCGGCATCCTAGTCTGGGCATAGCTGGGGCAGAAAAGACTAGGGGTAAAATAGAAGTGAAAAGAGATTGGCCCAGCTCAGACTGAGTCTTGATTCTCGAAGGATTCTTGTTTTTGAGGATTCAGCCCAGCTGTTTTGTTTTGTTTTTGAAGAGTTCAAGTGGTTTCTGCTTTATATATATAACATATAACACACACATATACATCTCAAAGAAGGACATAACTTCAACTGGAGCATGAGACATTGAGGTTAAACCATGGAGACACTTCCCAGCTATGACCATCAGGTGATGCAGAAATAAATGGCTTCGGGGAAGCTGAATTGATGCTTTCTTCTCCAGAGACCTTCATGCCAACCTGGCCCAAGACCCAGCTTACAAATATTGGGGGGAACATTCTCATCCTTCTTGTTTCAGTCCCCAGTCTCTCAAGAACAGAACAAAACCAACATGGCCATAGACTTTTTCCTGCACAACAGTCGTCTCCCCCGTGTCCTGCTCAAGGATCTGACGTCTGTCTCTAGGCCAGGCTCACAGAAGGGGTGGCTGCGAGCCCAGAATGGCCCTCGCCGGTGGCCTGTGCCAAGCCGGTTGCCATTGCCATTTTCATTAATTGAAGCAGCTTGACCCTGATCATTCCAGGCCACCAATTTCCTGTCTGCTGGGTGGGAGTGTAGGGAGGACATCCCTCTGCAGGTCATGCTGTCCTTCCTTCTACCTTGATGGGCTAACGCCTTGTCCAGGCTGCAAAATTTGGTCTCCCATGGCAGTGAGTACAAGTAAAGTTTTTATTTATTTTATCTTTTTTTGGGGGGGGCATCACTGCCCTCTGGTGGTGGGAGTAGGAGGCCCAGCCTTGCTGGTGGATTTGAACCTCCATCCCAGTGGGTCACAGTCCTGCGCACAACCACTACGCCACTGGGGCTCAGCCCACAAGTAAAGTTTTTTTAAAAAAAAATTCCCCCAAATGAACTCACTGCCATCCAATTGAGTCTGATGTTATAGGACAGGGGTCCTCAAACTACAGCCCATGGGCCACATGCGGCCCACTGAGGACATTTATCCAGCCTGCTGCTGCTGCTCTGCTTAGCAGTCGACTCATTCCCGGCCCCGCGGTGAATTTGTTCATATATATTTTTTTGAACTATAGTCCGGCCCTCCAACGGTCTGAGGGGCAGTGAACTGGCCCCCTGTTTAAAAAGTTTGAGGACCCCTGCTGTAGGACAATCTTGATAGGCGTAGAAGCCTCATCTTCCTTCCCAGGAAGGGGGTGGTTTTGAACTGCTGACCTCAAGGCTAGAAGCCCAAAGCATTACCCCTTATACTACCGAGAGAAAAGCTGAGCCTCACACACAAGCTCAGTTTATCTCTTGATAGTTCTCTTCGTGGAAAGGCGTTTTCTGATGTCTGCTCTCAAGTCCTTTCCAGGTGCCTTGCAGCTAGTTGATTCCAACTCATGATGAACCCTGGTGGGTCAGAGTAGCAGGGTGCTCTGCGGGATGGTCAGTGGCTGTTTCTTTGGAACTCCATCACCAGGCCTTTCTTCCGAGGCACCACTGAAGGGCCTGCAACTCAGAGTGTGTTCACCATTTGCACTTCCCCCGGGGGAATCTTTCAAAGCCCAACTTGTAATTTTAGGCCAGTGTGTTCGTTTCTTCTTTTGTTTCCTGTTTAGAAACCTGGCGCTTGGTGTCCTTCGTTCCCTCTGGGGCTTGGGTGGGCAGAGGCAAATTGTCTTTGAGGGAAGAGTTTGTGGGTGAGGAGGGGCAGGGTGCCTGGGTTCCTGACCCATCTCTGTGTCTCCCTGTGAGCCCACCCACTTAGTATCAGTGTTTCCACCGGTGTGGTTGCTGGGAGCCCCGGGGGCCTGGTGCTGAAGCAATGGGCAGCTAGTGCGACAACCCAGCCTTGCCCGGGTCTGAGTTGAATCGGGGAAGTATGGTGGCCGGTGGTGTTCCCTGGGCAGTGTTCCCTGCCTCGGTGGGCTCTTGTGACCCATGGGGATCTCTGCCATGTTGAACTTCCCAGAGGCCCACTCGTGCCGTATTTGCCGCGACGGTGCCTTTGTGTGTCTCTATGATCTTTGCGCGTCTTTGGCCTTTCCGGACAGCTTTGGGGGTTCCTGGGGTCTTGCCGACCGTCCTCCATGTGGGCGGGAGAAGCGCAGAAGCAGCCCAGGCACCGAGGGGAGCCGTCGGGGGCGGGGGGGGGCGCGGGGCGCGGGGCGGGGGGGGGAGCGTGTTGGGAGGGGGCGCCCCGCAATCTGTGACTCGGAAAACAGACTCGCGGAGGCGGCGAGCAGCCCGGGCGTGCGGAGCGTGCGGGGCGGGGGCGGGGGCCCGGCTCTGGCCCCCAGCTCCTCCGCAATCCAATTAAATAACATTTAAATGCATAACCAGCCCGCGCGGCGATGAGGCTGGAGATTGGAGCGGGCGCGGCGGCGGGCCGCGCGGCCTGCGTTTTGTGGAGCTCAGCGATTCTGGCGGCAATTTCCCCGCTCGGCGCGCCTTTTACGAGCCCGCTCCCGGCGCCCGCCCGCGCCCGCTCCCCGCTCCCCGCGCCCGCTCCCCGCGCCCGTTCCCCGCTCCCCGCGCCCCGCGCCCCGCCCTCGCCCTCCGCGCCCCCTTCGGCTCTGCGCGCGCCCGCGTCTCCCCCCTGCGCCGCCTCTCTCTTGCTGTCTCGGTCTCCCCATCTCTTTGTCTTGGCCCCTGTCTCTCTCCCTCTCTGGCTGGCTCCTCCGCCTCCTTCGTCTCTCTCCGTCCTCCCCTCTGTCCATCTGTCTGTCGCTGTCTCTCTGGACGCCTGGCTCTTGCTGGCCCCTCCTGCCGCCGCTCCCGCCATCTGTCACTTTTCACTTGGCTCCTGGTTTCTGCCTCTGACTTCGGCCCCCTTTGCCTGCTGACGTCAGCTGCCTGTGCCTCACCTGCCCCCGCACAGACGGATCTGCCTGTTTCCTGGTCTCCCTGCCTGGCCTTTGATGGCCTCCACCCTCCTCCTTTGCCCCCAAGTGGACAAGCTTTCCCCGCAGGACCCTGGTCTGCTCGGGGCTGCCTCATCTCACCATGCCAGCCTCTGCCCGCCTCTCCACAGGCTGACCCACCTCCTCAGTCTCCCTCCCTTTGGAGACCTCAGAGGGAGCTGACCAAGGTGTATTCTTGGAGGGGCTTGTGATTGGAAAGAGAGACAAACCAACCAACCAACAACCCCCATAGAGACTCACACTGAGTTTATAAGTCACTAGGCCCCTGGGGGCTCCCAGACTGGAGTAGAACCCCTCACCCTTCTCCCACACCCTTAAGGCAAAGGGACCCCCTGTCATGGTGCCCATGCTGACCCAGAGTGACCCCTGTAGGTTTCCAACACTGTAACTGATTATGGGAATGGAAAGCCCAGTCTTTCTAGAGGAACTGCTGGAGGTTTTGAACTACCAACCCTAAAGATCTCAGCCCCATGCCTAACCACTATACTACACTATACTAACCACTATACTATACTACACAGGCTGCTCAGGGAAAAGGGAAGGGGTGTGCAATTCACGATAAATGGGTGGCCTCCGGCCCATCGGGAAGATGGTGGAAATAAATGGGAAAGGGCCTGGTGGAGGGCAGACCCATTCTCCCGGCTTCTTCTAGGAAGCTGGGGAGCGACTCTTTTGATACCTGAGATGTGGCTCACGAACCAGCAGGTCAAGGAGAGGTTCACAAACATGCTAGAGAGACGTGACCCTGGCCGGGTAGGGTGGAAAGTGGGTGCTTCCCCCAAAACCTGGGCAGGGCCCCATCAGGAGACCCCCTGAGCTTTTTCTAAAGCCCTGTTCCCAGTGAAGACAGGGAAAGCAAGAGGAGCCCTTTGTTTCTTGCATGGGGTCTGAATCCCCCATTTCACCCCCTTTCTCATCTCTTCTCAGGCCCCCCAACATATGGAGTCTGCCATTTAGCAGATGCCGTGTTCGTGCTGACTTTCAGGGAAAGAGAGTTCCGGGCAAAGAGCAGCCTGGGCAGAGGCCGGATGGAAGACTGGCGGGTGTGTTGGCGGTTCTGCCAGAAGGCAGATCGAGAGGGAGCAGGAAGAATGGCGGGAGCAGATAAGTGAGGAGAGCTGACAGGCCAGGAGCAGCCAGATCGTGTGAGGAATACGTCACAATAAGCCCTTTAACTTTTACTCTGATGAGGGCGGGGAGTCACTGGAGGGTTTCGGGCAGGAGAGAGACAGGATTTACCTTGTATTTTTCCAGAAAATCATCACCGCTGCCTGAACAGGCTAAAGAAAACCATGGCCGAAGTAGGAAGCCTGGGAAAGAACCGAGCTCAGTGGCAGGTAAGAGGTGAAGGAAGGAGTCTTGAATCAGGGAGGGTGGTTGGGCAGGTGGTGAGAAGCGGTCACATTCTTGGGCGGGCTTTGCAGGTAGAACTAAAGACTTTGCTGAGGGTCTGATGCAGGCTGTGAGAAAAAGAGAGGAATCGGAGTTGAGATCAAGGTCGACGGCCTGTGTGACAAGAGTCATCATGTTGGCCTGAGTTGATGGGGACGGGGTGGGGGGGAGCAGGGGAGGGAACAGCAGGAGGACTTGGGTGTCAATTTTGGGTCCATCAGCATCGAGATGTTTAGATGCATCCGGCTTGAGCTCCCTATGAAGCATCTAGGTAGAGGTGTCCACTAGGTGACTGGATATGTGCATCTGGGGTTCATGGGTATGATCCAGGCTGGAGACAGAAATGTGGGAGTCATCTCTGAAAACTGGATCAGATTCCCCTAAGGAGTGAATGCAGGTAGAAAAGAAAGGGTGTCCAATGGCTGTCCATTTACAGGTGGTTGAGGGCTGCATATACTGGGAGGAGGGTTTGGAGATGGGGGGAGGGGGGTCTCTTGACTTGACTAAGGGACCTTAGACCATCATTGAACTTCTGGCTCCTTCCCTCCCAAACCCTGCACCACTGCCTCCTGAGCGCTTCTTGCCACCTCTTCTCACGGACCGACAGCGGGTTCTGAAGCTCAGCACTCCTGTCGGAAAGTCAGAATGGAAATCATGAGTAGAAGCTGTCTTGGTCACCTTGACCACTTTTGGGGACATTGAAGGTTGGCGAGCCAGGGACTTGTCCAATATCCCTCAACCTGCTACCTCACTTCTCTAACTGAAGACCCAGTTGTTTTCTCTGTCATCCCCCAGGGCTCCAGCAAGGCTGGTCTTTCAGTGTTTGGGACACGGGGTCCTCAGACTTGGGCTCTCTGGCATAAGGCTGCTGCCTTCTCATCACTCATGGCTCAGTTCCAATATCTCTTACTTTTAGTAACCCTCACTTCTCTAAGGACTCGTCCCCCCACTTACCTTCCTCTTCTCCACAAGTACCATGCTTTGTTTTATATATATATATATATATGTACACACACATAAATACATATATATTATAGTTTATGCATGTGTTAGGCTGGTCTGACTAGAGAAACAAGTCCAGTGACAGTCATATATGTGTAAGAAAGTACTTTATGTCAAGAAGAAGTTCTATATCAGGAAAACACCCCAGCCCAGCCCAACTCAAGCCCGTAAGTCCGATACTAGTCCATACGTCCCTCTTCAGACTCATGCAGCCACCTGCAATGATGCAGAATGCAGGAAGAGCTCAGGCCGGTGGGTGCAAACTCCCCGATCCATCACAAGATGAATGGTGATGGAAGCATCACAGGGCTCTGGCAGGTCTCCGCGTGGCTCACCAGCAGGAAGGTGAAGGCAGAGAGAGAGAAAGAGAGAGAGAAGGAGGTTCCCAGGACCTTCCTTCTGAGAAGGCCACACCCCCAAGGAGGTACCATCGGGGCTGTGACCTGATTGACAGGCTAGACTCCACCCCTACACTACAATTCTATAGACCTCACAATATCTAAAGTCAATGATCCAATTTATTAATCTCTCTGTTCCCTTGGTGATGGTCTGTAGCCTTCTACTAGAGGCGACCTGTGTGAGTCTGGGTAAACTAGAGAAACAAATACATAGACTCGCATATGGATATAAGGAAGAGGTTTATATACAAGAGGAATGGGACATTGAGAAAGCATCCCAGCGCAGTTCAGTTCAAAGTCATAAGTGTGATTTTTTTTGTGTGTGGCATCACTGCCCTGGTGGGAGTAGAAAGTTCAGCCTTGCTCCTGGAGAGCTGCTGCTGGATTTGAACCATCAACCCTGTGGGCTGCAGTCCTGCACACAACCACTATGCCACCAGGACTCAGCCCATAAGGCTGATATTAGCCCATATGCCCGATACCAGTCTATAATGTCTCCTTCCGACTCATGAAGTCACAGGCTAGTGGGTGCAGAATCCAGGTGCTGGCAGGGGTCTCCCCATGGCTCCTCGTTTTCAGGGCTCAGGGTCCATCAACAGCACCCAGTGGTGGTAGAGGCAACTCAGCACTGGCAAGGCTCTCCATGTGGCTTCTCCAGCTTCAGAGGTCTGGTTCTAGCAGGGTAAAGTCATGTGGCTTCTCCTCTGGCTCCTTCAGCTCATTGGAAGCTGCCATCTTGTCTTGTCTGTGATTCATCGTCTCTGAGACTAACTCCCAACAACTGGGGAGAGAACTCATCTTCACGAGGGAAATATCACAGTATTTCAGAAGTCTCAGGAGAAAGCCATGCCCACACGGAGGCCTCATTAGCTACTCAATGGCTATCTCCAGATTAACAGGCTAGACTCCACCCCTACATCTCAATCATGAAATTAACATAAGCACATGACTGCCACACGACCCATGAGGTTAGACACTGTTAAACACTCTGTTCTGTTCAGGGCTGTGTCCCTGTACCTAGGACAATGCATGGCCACAGAGGATCTCTTCTTTTGATCCTTATATTTGACTTTTCAATCTTTTGAGTATCCAGTCTGGTAGTCTACGTCTTTGTATGGACTTGTTTGCTTGGGGCGACCACCTGCCTTCACCCTGTTATGGGTCAGTGTCCCCTATCCCTGATGCAAAGACTAATTACTTGCCAGGTGAGTGACATTGCCCCTATTCTTTTTTTTTTTTTGGGGGGGGGCATCACGGCTCTCCAGTGGTGGGAGTAGGAGGCCCAGCCCCACTGCTGGAATTGAACCTCCATCCCAGTGGGCCACAGTCCCGCGCACTACCACTATGCCACCGGGGCTCAGCCCTCCTATTCTTTTTTATTAAAAGATCATTTTATTGGGAACTCTTATAACAATCCATACATTGATTAAATCAAGCATATTTGTACATACGTGGCCATCATTCTTTTGTTTTTGTTTTCATTTTTGGGCATCACTGCCCTCAGGTGGTGGGAGTAGGAGGCCCAGCCTTTGCTCCGTGGAGCTGGAATCGAACCTCCATCCCAGTGGGCCTCAGTCCCGCGCACAACCACTACGCCACCGGGGCTCAGCCCATCATTCTTTTCTAGACATTTACTTTTTATTTGAGTTCTTAGTATCAGCTCCTCTTTTTTCCCACCCAGCCCCCGTGACCCCTTGATAGTTGATAAGTTATTGCTATTTTCATATCTTACACAGACTGCTGTCTCCATTCCCCCATGGTTTCTGTCGTTTGTCCCTCTGGATGAAGGGCATGATGTGGTTATGTCTCGGGCATTGTGATAGGTTCCTCTGACTTCTTTCTTTTTAATTTTCACCCCAGCATTCTTTCCTGAGCCTGTGTGCTTCTTGATATGGTTATGTGCTTCGGGCCATCCTCCCTGCCTGCCTTCTCTTTCTGTTATTCCCATTCCTAGGAGGATTGTCTTACCTGCTTGATGGCCTCCTAGTTATCTGTCAAGTGTAGTGTCTGAGTCTGTCATACGGTCGTCTTTGGAGCCCTAGTCTTTGCCCTCCCTGCCCGCACCTCCCCCAAAGCAAGGCTGACCATGGCTTTGGTGAGGAGCTAGTGTTCATTTTTTGAGGTCTTCCTTTTAGGAGACTTCTGGGCTAACTGCAGAAGTCATAAGAAACCTATCGTCCTGCCTCCCCGGACATTGTCCCTGGGCCTCTTGGGGATGGGGTGGGGGACCTTTCCCCTTTCCCCAGGTGTGGCCTACTTCCTGGGGCTAGAGGGTGAAGGCTGGGAGGGGCTGGGCATTTCAACCCATCATTGGAGACCATTGGACTGGGGATTGGGAGCAGGGAACTGAACAAGGAAGCAAAGAACTGGACACGGGTATGTTTTTGAAATGCTGCAAAGCCTTCTGGAAGTCTGTCTTGGACTCATTTGTTCTGTCTTATATTCCCTCTCATTCTCATTGAGCCTCCTCTCCTGACTCAGGACAGAGTCACTGTCTTTGGATTAGACTTCAGTCAAATGTACTCCCACTCGGACCCACACTTCTTGCTCTCTCACTCTGGGGAGCCGGGCTGAAACAGCCAGGCGAGGAACACTAAGCTCCTTCTCTGTAGCCTGCCAGCCTGGTCTGCATCATTCACCACCCACCACCCTGCCCCAGGGCACAGCATGGTGCTTTGCACCCAACCCACAGTCAATTGGAGTTGATTCCGATGTATAACGGCTCCCTAGGGAGTTTACTGTAACCTGTTCCTGGGGCAGAAAACCTCCGCTTCCCCTGTGGAGCAGTTGGTGGGGGTGAGGGTGAGGGTGGGGGTTTGAGGCACTCAGCAGTCTGACATCTAACCTGCTGTGCCATCAAGACTTCTTGCTTTGCACTCAGTAGGTGCTTATTAAATATTGAATGAATGAATGAGTGAATGAATTCGTGGGTATTCAGCTTCCCGGTTGGGCTCCTAGCCTGGCATTTTTCATTCTCAAACTTCGGTGCACAGCCCCCAATCCTCCACCTGGGGATGGGCTGCACAGGGCTGGGGCAGAGGGGCGGGGGGTGGGTTCTGAGACTGTGTGACTTTAACCAGCTTTTAATGGAGATGTTGATGCAGCTGGGGCTTGGGTCACCTTTTGAGTGGCCATGAGGCAAAGAGGGTGACAAAGATGGAACGAGATGGGCAGCTGGTGACAGAAGAACCAAAGGAAGACAGAAAGCCCAAGGCCATATGCTTTAAGGTCCCTCGAGCCCCTCAGAAGCACCCAGCCAGGGGGTGTCAGGAGCATAGAAGCGACTCTGGCATCTCCCACAGCAGCCCGCAGCCCGCCGAGGCCCCACCCTGGCTGGGAGCACTGACTCGTCATCTTCTTGTCCCTGCTTGGCCTCCTTATTTCTGGGAATTCTGTGAGGGCTTGGCACGGAGCAGATTTGGAATTCTTAATTCAATTCTGCAAATATATCGTGAGGCCATCTCTCAGCACCCATCACAAAGCTGGACAAGATCCAGGCGGTTCAAGCAGTGGGGCGAGGGATAACTTGCCTGGGCGAGAGAAGTCAGGCCTAGAGGAGGTGAGAAAGGGTCAATGGAAGAAGGGAAGAGACAGAACTCAGAATTGGGTCTGTGTTGAGGAAGACTAAATGCAATTTTTCAGAACCATGAAAATATTCTTCTTCATATCATCGAGAATAAGCAAGTCATCCTATTGAATGCAATATATATATATATATATATATATATATTTTTTTTTTTTTTTGTGGGCATCACTGCTCTCCGGTGGTGGGAGTAGGAGGCCCAGCCCCACTGCTGGAATTGAACCTCCATCCCAGTGGGCCGCAGTCCTGCGCACAACCACTATGCCACCGGGGCTCACCCCAAATGCAATATATTTTTAAAAAAAAATTTTGGGGGGTACATCACTGCCTCTGGTGGTCATGGGCACTACCCAGTCCTGCTCCTGAGAGCTGCTGGTGGATTTGAACCGCCAAGTCCACGGGCTGCAGTCCTACACTCAGCCACTTACGCCACCAGGGTTCAGCCCTGAATGCAATGTTTTAACACGATGATGAGTATGTCTACGTGGGGCAATTCGATGGCATTGATTCTGCTCATGGTGTTCTATAGTGTGTCTCTCTCCCCCCCCCCCCCACTGTCCATGGCAAATGCCACTTTGAGGGATCCACACTTTCATGTGCACGTGGTGGGGTCTCTTGGCATCAGGGAGTAGGGGGTGGAGGGTTCTGGAGGAAGACTGGCACTGCCTTATGTAGAAGGACTGGCCGAGCCAGGCACTTCAGGGCAGGTGTTGCCATGGGTTTATCTGTCGGCTGGGCGTCTTCTCCATGGGTGAGCTTGGTAGTCAGTCTGTACTCACCGAAGCCTTGGTCCGGCTTTGAAAGTAACAGGAAGGTGCCCGGGCAGTGGAGTGAGTTTTTGGCCCTCTGCCCGACCCTCCTGTGGGACCTAACTGGACAAGTTTGGTGCTTCAGGAAGAGTTAGGCACTTCCGCTTTCACCCCCATGCTCTTTGACTCTAGAACTTGTGTTGAGGACAAACGGCGTGCTTCAGCCCTGGCCGTCCTCCGGAGACTGACCCCCGGGCGGCTACCACCCAGCACCACATCAGACGGCGTTCATCTCCCACAGCTTTCCTCCCGAGCAGTGGAGGCAGTGGGGTTCGAACTATTCATCTTCCTTTCAGAAGCTGAGCCCTTTAGCCACGATGCTCCCATGGCTCCTGGGTAAGGTAAATCGGAGGTCAGCTTTTTCATTTTCATTTCGTGCATGGTGGACGTGTAGGTAAACCACATCGAGCATGCAGACCGGCGAAGGCGTCCTTGACTGACCTCCCCAGGCATCGTGGTTCAGTCCACAGGCCTCTCCAACTTCCCAGCCTCCCCCAAGTCTAGCATGGGCTTTCCTAGCCACTCAGTCTCCCTCAAGGCCCGCAGGTACATCACCGATGCCTCGTGCATAGAGTCCCTTCACCTTAACTCTGTCCCGGCCAGGTGTCAGCCTCCTTTAGAGCTCAGTTTTCGATTTCACAGAAGCGTGTTTCCTACCGAACTCCATGGGGGGGGTGTGGGGGAGGGCAGGCCCTTTCTTTTTCCTTTTCTTTCGCTGCTGCAGGGGAAGGAGCAGCATTTTCCTGCTTGCTGTGTGAGAGTGCCTGGCTTGGCCTCAGAGGATCCATCTCCTTCCTGCCCAGAAGTCCCTGTGCCCTGTCCGGTCGGTTGAAGGCCCCTCTTTCACTATGCTGCTGGCTCCCGCAGTCCAGAGTGGTCCCTTCAGGGAAGGCTGATTTTGTCCCTGTGGGAGGGAGTGGGCTGTCGTTTTCAGCTGATGAATTCTGACCCACTGGACCCACCCATCCCCGCCCCCACCCCCAGGTGGTGTGTTGATGAAGCAGAGGTGGTGGGAGCAGAGGGCACCCGCATCATGGGGAAGGTGGGATAGACAGTGGCCCCCAAACGCCATTGGGAAGCAACGGGGGCTGCTGAGTAGGCACGGGGGCAGAAAGCCTATACTGGGGTGTGTGTGTATGTGTGTGTGTGTGTGTGTGTGTGTGTGTGTGTCAGATCAGCCTCAGTTTCTCAGCTCTGAGAGAGGGCTACCCTCCTCCCCATGTCTTGGTGAGTCCTTCATCTTACTGGGCCCTTCTTTTTCCTCACTGCTTCCAAGCCCTTTCAACCCTGAGGACTTCCAATGTGTCTCCTGCAGCAGCTGGGTCCAGCGCATCGCAAGTAAATTCTCCTCTAAGGCAGAGAAGGAAGGGGCATCTGTCGCCAGCATTGGCTTTGTCTTGAGTGTACAACATACGGTGGTGCTCAGCGCACAGTGCAAGACCAAGGGAGGGGAAGTCTGGATAGGCCAGGAGACGTCTTTAGCTACTGCCTGAGCTGGCCAGAAGGACCCAGGTGGCATAGAATCCGGTTGCACGTGGGGCTGTGAGTCACAAGGTTAGCAGTTCGAAGCCACCAACCGCTCCTCAGGAGAAAGCGGGGCTTTGTACTCTCATACATAGATTACAGGGACACTTCAACCCTGTCCTGTAGACTTGCTATGAGTTGGCCGGCAAACACGATGGCGGTGCCCGTCTGTGACCTGTGTCAGAGAGTGAGGTGGCGGTTGGGTTCCCCTGCAGGGAGCATGCATTCGTAGGCTTGCTTTCTTGGCCCTGCTTTCTCACTTGCACAATTTTACCTGGTTTCGTTGTTTCACAGGGCTTCCCCAGGGGGTGTTTTATCCCCTGGTACTGCACGGAAGAGAGGGCACGAAAATGGTCCCTCTGAAGAAGTGCTCATATGCCCCTGTTACCCTAGGATTTCTTCTCTTTTTTCTTTCTTTATTATTTTTTTGTGGGCATCACTGTCTCTGGTGGTCGTGGGCGCTATCCAGCGCTGCTCCTGAGAGCCACTGCTGGATTTGAACCGCCAAGCTCGCGGGCCACAGTTCCACATTCAACCACTCACACCACCGGGGCTCAGCCCTCTTTTTTTTTGGGGGGGGGGGGCGGGCATCACTGCACTCCGGTGGTGGGAGTAGGAGGCCCAGCCCCACTGCTGGAATTGAACCTCCGTCCCAGTGGGCCGCAGTCCCGCGCACAACCACTACGCCACCAGGGCTCAGCCCCTCTTTTTTTCTTAAACAATTTTATTGGCACATGTGTTAGTGTGGTAGACTAGAGAAACAAATTCATGGAGACACTCATCTGTATATAAGGATGAGGTTTATATACAAGAGGAAACGAATATTGAGAAAACATCCCAACTCGGTCCATCCAAGGCTATAAGTCTGATATTAGCCCAGAGGTCCGATACTAATCTACAAAGCCCTCTTCAGCCTCACGAAACACATGCAATGAAGCCAAGTGCAGGATGATCACAAGCAAATGGGTAGAGAGTCTTTGGATCCAGTGGTGCTATGAACATCTGAGCGCTGGAAGGAGTCTCCACATGGCTTTTCCAGCTTCAGAAGTCTGGTTCCATCAGGGCAGGTCCATGTGACTTCTCTTCCGGGATGTCTCACAGCGAGTCAGCCTTGGGTCCTGTAAGTAGAGCATCTGCAAGGGAGTGAGAGAGTAAGTATTTCCTGCTTCCAAGAAGAAAGTGCCAGATATCCCAGAATTCTGAGGAGGAGGCCATGCCCACACAGAGGTCTCATTGGCTATCTCCAGATTGACAGGCTAGACTCCACCCCGACATTCTTACTCCTCAAACTGACACCAGATTAGGTGACTGCTATAGTACATAACTCATAAATCAGACAACTCAAATCATTTTTAGAAGACTTATACAATCATTACCACAAACAATTTTACAGCCTATTGTTTTGTTAAGTGGCTTTACAAAAGAACTGGGTAATCACAATCAGTTCTAGTGTTCTCTTCCCACTCCTGCATTCATCCATTTCTTTCCAAATGCCCTCCCCCTCCCTATCGCCCAATCCTCACCCCTACCTCCCCTATGAATTCTTGCATCAGCTTTTAAAAAAAAATCATTTTACTGGGGGCTCTAAAAGCTCTTAATTCATACATCAATTGTATCAAGCATATTTGTACATATATTGCCTCCATCCTTTTCTAAGCATTTCCTTTCTATTTGAGTCCTTGATATCAGTTCCTCTTTTATCCTTCCCTCCACATTCCTGATCAATTCCCCCTTCCTCTCTCCCTTCCTGACTTTCCTCCTGGTATTGCTACTCTCATTTCTGTTCCTGAGGGATTTATTTTACCTGAATTCAGTGTGGCATGAGCTCTTACCTGTATCAGTGCACCTGCTTCAGTCTAGTTGGAACTGAAAGGCAGTACTGGGGTCGTGATAGTGGTGTGTGTCGGGGTGTGTGTGATGAAGCCTCAAAGAACCAAAGGAACATTGTGTTTCATCAGTGCTGTACTGTATCCTGGTTGACACATCCCCTCCTTGTGACCTTTCTGTGAAGGGATGTCCCATTGTCTACAGATGGGTTTAGGGTCAACAAAATGCATGTTTATTTGTTTGTTTTAAATCTTCTAATGCCTATTATCTGATCTTGTAGACACTTCATGATCACACAGGCTGTCGAGCTTCTTCCATGCGGGCTTGCTGCTTCTCTGTTAGATGGCTGCTTGTTTAACTTCAAGCCCTTAAGACCCAAGACACTGTATGTTTTGATAGCTGGGCACCATCAGCTTTCTTCACATTTGCTTGTGCACCCATTGTGTCTTCAGCAATCGTGCTTGGAGGGTGAGCATCACAGAATGTTGTTAGAACAAAGTGCTCCTGCGTTGAGGGAGGGCTTGAACAGAATCCCAAAGTCCGCCCATTACCTCAATGTATTGCCATATCAATACATATACATAGACCAATACTTCTCTTTTATGAATTAATTTATCAACATATGTACACACCTCTATCCATGGCTTTGTTTCCTAGATCTTTCCTCTGCTTCCTTTTACCTCCCTCCTGTCCCACCATCATACTCGCCCTTCTTCTGCCTCCTAGTAATTTTCCGCAGCTAGATTGTTGTTGCTCTGACACCCCCAAGATCTCTACGTCCTCCTCGTTGTGGATTGATTTTACCTCCCTAGTTGTTCCCCTGTCTGATGTTGTTGGCTTGCCACTCCTTTGCTCCTCCTTCTCTCCACCACCACCCCTAGTTCCTTCAGAACCATTAGTCCCATTGCTTTCTCCTGGGGCTGCTCCCCAGGCTGCTCTTAAATTTCAGGAACATCAGGTGGGTGACTCTACCTGGATGTCACCTTGACTCCTTCTGTAAATATTCCTCGCATCCATTTTTATCCCTATGCATCTACTCCTTCAGTGCTCCACAAACTGGGAAGGCCAATGTAACAATAAAAAAACAAAGCCAAAATAAAGTGACAAGGACAAAATTATAATGTTATAGAGATACAAATACAAGTAATGAATAAGAAAGGATAGACCACCATCATTATTTAAAAAGCCAGGGAAGAATTTTTTTCTCTCTTACCAATTTTATTGGGGGCTCTTACAACTCTTATTACAATCCATACATCAATTGTATCAGACATATTTTTACTTATGTTGCCATCATTCTTTTCTAGACATTTATATTCTATTGAGCCTCTGGTATCAGCTCCTCTTTTTCCCCTCCCCCCTTGTGACCCCTTGATAGATGATAAATTATGATTATTTTCATATCTCACACTGACTGCTATCTCCCTTCCCCCATGGTTTCTGTTGTTCTTCCTCCTGGTTATAATCAGTGATGAGTTTCCCCTTCCTCTCATACTCTCCCTCCCTCCCCCCTACTCTTCTGGCATCTCTATTCCCGTTTCTATTCCTGGATCCCATGTGTTGTGAGTTCTTAGCTCTTATCTGTACCTGCTCCAGTCTGGCCCACAGTGAGAGGCAGGACTGGGGTCATGATGGTGGGGGTTGAGGAAGCCTCAAAGAACCAGAGGAAAATTGTGTGTTTCATCAGTGCTTTGCTGCACCCTGGTTGACTCATCCCTTCCCTGTGACCCCTCTGGGGGTGGATGTCTACTGATGAGCTTCGTGTCTCTGCTCAGCACCCCCTTTTTCTCAACAATATGTTCTTGTTTGCTTGTTATGGGTCTTCTGATGCCTATTACCCGGTCCCGATGATGCTTCATGATCTCACTGGCCGGTGTGCTTCTTCCATGTGGGCTTGTTGCTTCTTTGCTAGATGGCTGCTTGTTGAGCTTCAAGTCTTTAAGACCCCAGACGCTAAAAGGGAAGACACTTTTGTCACGGAACAAACAAAAGATATTTGTACTTAGAACAAATTCGGGTTGGGTCAAGAGGGAGGTCCATGACCAAATATCAAGTTTGATCCGGCATAATCAAGATGACAATGATCTCTATCTGAAAACAAACGATCTCTATCTGATGATAAAGTCGTTTGAGATCCTGGCCTGTGGCTAGAGGGGATCTGTCAAAGACATCTGACTAGACACTCTACAGATGGATTTTGGGCTCCCACTGCCCTCCATAGGCATCTACCGACTGGGTGCTCACAATTTCAGCTCTGATACTTTGCCCTGTGTCCTATTTGGGTTTTGTACTTGTCATCGTTGATCCCACCTCTGATTTCTTTCAGGGGGGCCCTAAGGGAAGGGGACTGCCAATCTCAGGTAATCACACCGCGGCCTCTTGGTCATCAGGAGAAGTGCCCAATAGCCTTGAGGTTCGGTGAGACAGCATGATCAGAAAAGTAAAATGAAGACAGAGGACAGAAAGGAGGTCAGACGGAGAGGGGGAGGGAGATCAGATAAGAAGCACAGAACCAGGGTCATCTCCCAAATCAACCAAACTCACTATCAGCCGCCATCTCTGGTCATCAGGACAGGGTAGGACTGTGCCTGTGGGTTTCTGAGACGAGCTCTCTAGGGGAGTCGAAGGGCTTCTCTTCCTTCCGAGAGGAGTGGAGGCTCCAGATCCTTAGCCTTATCTTTACCACCTGTAAAATGGGCCTCCTGAGGCCTCCTGGGGTCCCGGCCAAGAGCTGGAGCGACCATGCACGGGAAGTGCTTACCCGAGAGTCTGCTGGATGATGATGATGATAAATGTGGAGCCTATTGCCTATGTCTTCCTCACAAACTCTTTGTAAATGGCAAAATGCTAATGTTTCCACTATTACCATTCTCCAGCTCCTGCAGTTCTCCCGCTGCTGTCCATCTTCATGCAGATGAGGTGGGGAGCTGCCAGGAGGAGGCGTGGACTGGGGGGGGGGCAGTTCTGCTGCAGGAACTCTCTCCTTCCCTCCCACCCCCACCCCCACCCCCTGGTGAGCTGAGTCCAAGCCCCTCACCCTCCCTGCTGCCCCCGAGGCCCTGGGGCATGGCGGCGGTGGCGGGGGAGAAGGTGGAGGATGGCAGGAGGGAGGCTGGGGAAGCCAAGCTGAAAATGAAAGCTGGGGAGGTGGCGGCCGAGCCCCACTGCCTGGAATTGTGTTTGCGTGACCAGACGCTCCTCTCAGCCTCGTGCATCATCCCCCCCCCCCCTCCTCCTTTGTTTCTCTGCCATCCTTGGCTTCTTCCCCTGTTCTCTTCCCAGCCACCTGCAAGTCCCTGTGCTTTCTCACCTCTCTCGCTTCTCCCACCTCCCTGACTCTTGCTTGCCCTGCTGGGAGGTGCCTTTCAGTTTTTACCCACCATTCATTCCTGTAAAGTCCCCTCTGTCTCCCTCTAGCTGGCTCTCCTCCCCGACCTCTCCCTGAAGACCTCTGTGTGCTGCCATCTCCCTCCTCCCTCCAAGGGTCCCCCAGATTTTTCTCCCTGTTCCTCCCCCCCCCCCATCCCCACTCCTTACCTCTCCTGGCTTTCTCCTTATGGCCCCTTGTCCCCCAAGCTTCCTCCGCACCCCCCCACACACTGTCTTCTGCCCCTCCCCTGACCTCTCTTGGTAACTAGATCCAGAGATGGCTGGGGGAAATGGCAGTGAAGACAAAAACCCATGGAGCACTTCCGATGGACCGGTTTCCACCAAGCTCTTTCCGTATTCTCTCAGGAACGCTCCCTAACTCCGTGGGGCGAACCCTCCGATCTCTGTTTGACAGCAGGGGAGGAAGGCTTTGAAAGAAGCCCAGTCAACCTGTGGAAGGTCTCGCAGACCTTCCTCGGGGTTGGAGTTCAAGGGCGGCTCTGCAGGGCAGCTTCCTCTCAACCTTCATCATGAGCGGGTCTGCCGGCTTTGGGAGGCGCTGTGCTCTTTCTGGGCCAGCCAGAGTTCAGGCCCCTGCAGATGCCCTCAGCGGTCACTGGCCTTCTCCTTGCTCCGCATCCCACCTCACCTGTGCAGTCGGTGTGGCAGCGCAGCCAACGGCAGATGGGATGTGTGCTGAGTACAGGTCAGACCCGAGCCTTTCTTGCATGTGAGATGGGTCTCCCTGAACCATCCCTTTCATGGTCAGGAGCCCGGGTGGGGCAGTGGCCACGCGTTGGGCCCCAGGGACAGCAGTTCAAAACTTCCAGCAGCTCTTTGGGAGAAAGCTGGTGCCTTCTCTTGCCGTAAACCCACGGTTCTCCGTCTTCCCAACGCTGAGACCCTCTCAGACAGCTCCTCCCGTGGTGGCGACTCCCCAACCATAACATGAGTTTCATCGCTACTTCATCACTGCCCTTTTGCTACTGTTCTGAATCAGGCGACCCCGGTGAAAGGGTCGTTCGAACCCCCTGAAGGGGTCACGACCCACAGGTTGAGAACTGCTGCTGCCAGCAGTTACAATCTTTGAAGCTCCAGGGGACAGGTCTGCCCCGAGTCGGCGTGGACTTGGTGGTGATGACTTTGGTTATGACTGTCAGGGGGCGGGGGGGAGGTTGTGATTCCCATTGTACAGATGGAGAAACCGAGGTCAAGGCAGGGCCTGCAGGGCCACAGCCACAGCAGGACCTGAGGGTCCAGGCAGCCTGGTTCTAGAGGCCCCGCCCCCTCACCCTTCAGCCCCAGGGAGAGCACCACAGCTGTTCCTGCCCTAGTCCCCTTCAGCGGTTCTTCCTGGCCACCCTCCCGCCCGCACGGGGCCAGGGCCGCTCCTGTGGGCGCTGCCCTCTGTGATGGAATCTCTACCACCAGCACCACCGGGCTGCCAGCCCTAATCGGTGCCTGGGGGGATTTACGGGCGACTGCCCCAGGGAGCAGGCACAAGTGTTTCCCTCTCCAGCCCCGCTGCGCAGCCTCCCAGCTCGACAGCTCCCTCGTTCCGGCCCATCGCGGTGGCTGATTTACCTCGGCGGCCTGGGGATTTAGCTGCTGTCTGGGCTCGGACTATAAATCCCTGGGCAAATAACCAAGCTCTGGATCAAAGCGGTGGACAGGGGAGGGAGCAGGAGCAGCTGGCCGCCCCGGCTAAGGGGGAGGAGGGCAGGGTGGAGGCGGGGAGTCTCCAAAGCGCTCTGTCCACCCTTGGCCCCAATACCAGGGGACACCTCATCCAGGCCCGTGGGTTCCCCGTCAACTTCCAGAGTCTTTAACTTCCCTGCCTGGCATTGCCCAGCATGGAACGGGTTTCGGTGGTTGTCAAGTTTATCCCTGTGGCTCCGGCCAGCCCCGGGGGAGGAGGAAGACCACCGAGGGCCAGGTTTGGATTGACGTGCCTCCAAAGAGCCAAGCAGGGCTGGGTATGCTGGGGCTTCCATGGGACTTTGGCTCTGTCCCGTCAAGGGACATGAAACATTTCTAGGGGGAACTGATGACAGACTCTAGATGGTGACGGCTGAGAGAGAGAGTGAGGGCTAGGACGGACCAACTCCAAAAGAGTGACTTTGACCTGTGATGGAAAAGCCGGGCTCTCGTAGCCCTGGTTGGAGCTCCCAAACCTCCCATATGCGTGGCCCAGACTCAGGAGTGAAATATGCCTTCTCAAGTGTCCACCCGTGGACTGAGGAGGGGTAGGGTGGGACTGTTCCTCTACCAAGGCCCCCTACTTTTCTGGCCCTGCACCCCACCCCCTGACTTCCCTGTCGTTGGCTCCTCTCATGTTTTCTCCTTCCTGCCCCCTCCACCTGTCTGCTTGCCATTTCCTCGCCCGATCACTGTCCATGCGCAGAGACCACGTCTCTCCCTCAGCTGACCAGCGGGCAGTGGAGAATGGAGCTGGAGTTTGGGGCTCTGGCTCTGCGCCCCCAGAACCTCGCTCTGATGGGAGCCTCTCCCTGGTGTCTCTGCCATTTTGTTCTTATACTTCTCATCTATCTTCCCCGCCTGCCCCCCTGCCACAGCCGCCTCCGCCTGGGAGATTGTAGACACTGAATCAGCAGCCAGCGCCAGCATTTTGCTGACGGGGGACTTTCTGCCTCCTTGTGGGATCAGGGCCCCTCCTGGGGCCTGGGGGACGCACTGGGGTGGGAAGGCGTGCGGGCCCGGGGAGAATAGGTGGATGGAGGGGGAGCACTGAAGGGCAGAAGGTAAAGGAGAGAGGTGGGAGGACGGAGAGAGAAAGGAGAGGGGAGGACGGACTGACGAGGATGGAGAAAGATGGAGGAACAGTGACGGGGCTGGGGGGGCAGAGAGCGAGGAGCAGAGGGTGGAAAATGGGAGAGAAGGGGAGAGGAAGGAAGTAAGGAGGGAGGATATGGACATTAAGGGATGGGGGGCAGGCATGACCTGGGGGGGTGGGGGGAGCGCTGAAAGCCCAGGCCTCAGCTCTCCTCCTCCCCTCCCTTCCCACCTGACAGGCCCCTCTGAGGCCCAAGTTCACTGGGACTGGGCCAAGGGGTGCAAACGGAGGGCCCCAGCCTGGGGCTCTGCCTTGCACCTCTCTCTCTCTCTCTCTCTCCCTCTCCCTCTCCCTCTCCCTCTCACGTGGTGGTTTGTACTTCATCTTGTTTGTGGGGCGGCTGGGCCTGCTCTCGGGGCTTAATGATCTGTGCCATTATTTATAGCTTTGCGCGCCGAGAAACACACTGAATTTATCGCTTGCTTCTATAAATAACCCTGGCAAACGGGTGCCCAGGGAGGAGGGCGGGAGGGGGAGGGGGGAGAAGTGAGGAAAAGAGAGGTGGGGGTGGGGAGGTCTCTGTGGACTCTGTCCCCCAAATGGGGTGACGTGTGCACAAGGACAGCGGAGGCTGGTGGAGCTGTTTGCCCCCTGAGCACGTGCCTAGAGCGGGCGGCCCGAAGCGGGACAGGCTGTGTCTTGGGGGGAGGCGAAGGGCTGTCTGTGTGTGCCCTAGCCGGCCGGGTTCGCTGCAGGTGTCTGTCTCTGGTGCCACGTGGTGGCAGGGAGGTCAGAGAAGCATGGCTGTCTGGACACACGACTGGCGTTCTAAAGGGACGCCCAAGGGAGCTGCAGGCCGAGATCGGCCGAGGCTCGAGACTCCCTTCTCCATAGCCAGGTTCTCACTGCCGGGCTTGAGGTAACAGGACAAGGCCACCAGGAGGCTGCTTTGCCAGGTGCTGGACACGAGCGGTGGCCAGGGGAGGAGGTCAGACCCCAGGAGCCCGGCCTGGCCTGGTTCTCTCCAGGTGGCTGACTGGGCCTCTGGGAGTGTGGCGATGCCGAGAGTCCCACCAGGTGGGGGCCCACTCGGGAGAGCTTGGCTTTTGAGCTGGGTGGAGGAGACGGGCGGGACGCACCCCACGGTGTGGAACTCCCTGTAACACTCCCCATAGGACCTTGCCGGCAGGTCCCCACCGGGGTTGGGGTGGGGGCAGCTCGGGCCCGTCCATCCAGACACAGCCAAGTGCTGCGGTCAGCTGACTCCGCACCTCACCCCCTGGCCCAGGACCGACTGGGGCTGGCCTGCCAGAGGACGTAGGGGTGCCTGTCTCTTCCCTCTCCCCAGCCCCCAGCCTCCTTCTGTTCAGCACAGCCACACCGCACCCGGCTGCAGCAGCGATTAGCTTGGGGAAGCGTTCTGCATCTCTAATGAGGACATTTGCATATATAACTAAGACCCTTCACAGGTGTTGGTGAAGCTGCCCCTCCTCTTCTCCCTTTCTTCTCTGCTGCCAGCTGCCACCCTGACCTGTGGTTGGGGAGAGAGGGGCTGTGGTGCAGGTGAGTTGGGGGGTTGGGGTGGCCGCTGGCCCTCATCTCTCGGGGTCAGAAACGGGTCAAGGGGACAGTTCCTGGTGTGGGCGCACAGGAACAGACAGGCCCAGCAATACTGGCCTGTGAGCCCGTGGGAACGGGAGGCGCGCCGGGACAGAAAGACGCAAGGGCAGTGCGGCCTCTCCCCGGGCTGAGTGCCCTGCAGCCCCTGGTCACGCACCCAGGTCAATGCAAGCATGCCAGCCACGTCCCTGTTGCACCCACGCAGGCGCGCCCCGCTGTGCGCCCGCTGCCAGCACGCTGGCTCACACCCCCGCCTGGCAGCCTCGCCGGCAATTAGAGGCAAGCGCGCACCTGCACCAGCGCTGCCTCGGTCCAAACGCCCCCTCTGTCTTTCCCTCGTTTCATTCCTCCTTACACCTTCCTTTGAGCCAGCCCCAGCAGCAGCGGGAGGGAGGGAAGGGGGGGCTCCAGGAATTGCCCTCACCTACTCCAGACAACTACCCCCCCACCCCCACCCCCACCCCCTACTGCCCTACGCCTGCCCATGCACACTTAGAGCTGTGAAACCCACAGCGGGTCGATTCCCGTGTGGTACGAGGGGCTTTTGCACATTGGACAGGTGGATGAGAGCGGCTGGCAGGGCGGGGCGGGGGGGGGAGGTGGGGGGGTCTAGGGAGGTGGCAGGGCCAGGGGGAGGGGGCTGAAGTCCCCACAAGGTCATTCTCAGGTTATCCCCTGCAGCCCTGACTCTCCTGCCGCAGCCCAGCCAATCCGGGGGCCCTCGGCCTCCCTCCGCCTCCCGGTTGGGCCTGCAGAGGCACGTGACCCTCCGCTTCTCTGGCAGCTGCCGCGCGATGATGGATGCCGCTGCTCCCCTGTACCTGTTGGGGGACAGGGACCGCACAGCTCCTAATTACCTCCTTTTCTAGCGAGGACTGGGGGCTGGGCTGCATGATACCCACCCCCCCTTAATCCACTGCGGGGTGGGGGGAGGTAGGCGGCAGACAACCCCAGCTAGCGCTAGGCCTGACGGCAGGCACCCCCTTGATTGATCTAGGGTGATGGGGGAAGTGGGAACACTGGCCTGAGGTGAGGGGTGGGAGGAGGGGTTCTGGAAGGGTGACAGAGGGACTCACAGCCACCCTATCAGTGGCCTGGAGAGCTAGAATGGGATTTTGAATAAATGGCTGTTCCAAGTTCGCCCTCTGAGGGCAAGCTTCCGGTTACACATCCAGGAGAACTTCCTGGTCCTCGGCAAGGAGAGACGCTTAGGGAGAGGGTTTGGAAGGTTCCTGAGAAGGCCATCATTTTCCTGTGCAGTGAGCTGGAATTCGAGGAGGAGTCCTTGAGGTCAGGAGGTAGAAGGGTTTCTTGGAGGGTGGCTGACAGATGTTTGGGGAGGTTGTCACTTAGCAGGGTGGGAGTCTAACCCTGGGCCGGTGGGAGGAGGAGTGGGGAAGGATTTGGGAGTATAAAGATAGCTGAAATGTCCCCAGACTTCCCAGACAGGAACACCAAGGTCTTTGGGGGAGGGGGTGCTAGGCAAGTATTCAACAAGTAAAACACCAGTGGAGTGAGTGCCCTTGCTGGGTGGCATTCCAGACTGGAGGTGGGCAGACAGATGGTAATGGAGGGACTGGGAGCACTACAGGCTTGGTTCTGCGACTGCCTTCTTATGGTGTGTAACTTTAGGATTCTCTGTGGGTTTCCAGAAGGGAGGCCATGTGAGCAACACCAGGCTTCTTGGCTGCCAGTTCCCTTTCCCTGGGTAGCCGTGGCAGTGATGAGGGGGCTCTGAGGACTGCTAATCACTATTAATTGATACTGGGGGTTACAGTAATAACAGCCCCACCAGGACTCATTAGGTCCAGGCCCCCTCATTTCTTGAGGTTTCTGAGCTAGAGGAAGGGGGAAGTGAATCCTGATTTCCTGGGCACCCTGGGTCCTAAAAGAAGACAGGGAAGGCAGACTCCCCCTTCCTTCAGCTAGTGGGCTCCGAATGCCCCCAGTACCTCGCTTCTAAATGGTCCTCCCTCTCCCCCCTCTACCTACCTCTCCAGAGCACGTCTCCCCATTGCCCCACACCTCTGAGGTTACAGGAATCCAGATGGACTGGACTGTCTTCCCCAACAGCGCCCCCCAACTCCTGGATGCTGGGTGGGCAATTCTCTCAATCGCCCCACCCTCACCCTTTCGCAGCACCCCGGTTGTCCTTCTCCATGGCACGAGATCTGGGACAGGTGACAAGGCGTGCTCACCCTATTCCCAGGCATGTGTGTGTGTGTTCGTTCCCAGGAGGGCCGTCTTCTTGAGCATGCAGCAGCTGCAGGCCATGCAGAATGGCTCAGGGAGGTGGCAGTGCTCTTGCCCAGTCAGAGTCGTTCCTGGAGGGAGAAGGGATGGGGCGGGGAGCTGGTGATCCATCACTCCTCTACCCCCCAAAGCAAGCAGACCTGGGAGGTTTTGTGAAACCAGGCTCGTCTGGTTTCAGCACCATGCCTGTGAACATGGGGACACACACACACACACACACACACACACGCACGATCGTTCTCCTACCTCTCCCCACTCACCAGTGTAGACAGACATTCCTGCTGGCATGCGTGGGGCCCGCTTTGGATTTTCTCCCAGGAAGTCTGCCATGTGAGCTGCTTCCAGGGTAAATTTCCCAATAAATCCCTTTACACGGGACTCCTATCCCCAGACAAAGCCTTCGACGACTTGCTTCCCAGGGCCGACGGAGTCAAGCGCAGACTCCTTGCTGATCCTTCAAAACCTTCGAATTGGCCCCAACCTGACTCTCCTCCTATAAGCAACCCACAGAAGTAGCTTCCCAAAGAATACGTGGTCATATGCATTTACCTTCCTGCATTAGAAGTCCTGGTGCAGCAGGGGTTAAAAGCTGACAACTGTTCATTGAAAGGTTGTTAGTTCAAAGCCACCAGGCACTCTGCGAGCAGAAGCTATGACAGTCTGCTTCCATGAAGAGCACAGCCTTGGGCAGTTTTATTCCACCATACAGGGGCACTAAGCATTGGAATCTGGGCTTGGCTTTTTTTATTCTCCTGCGTGAATCACCAGGAGGAAGTGCCCTCCTCCCACTCATAGCTCTCCTGGCTTAGACCTGCCTCCTCCAGGAAGTCTTTCTGGACTGTCCCAACTTCTTCCCTAGGAGGTAGAGCTTGGTATAGAGAGGTTGGGGTGGAAGAGCCTTTCAAGACAACCCCTGTTCATCTTGATTTCCTGTGCTTCGGTGGCGGTGAAGATGGTGACAGACACACAAGCACTGGTAGAGACCTTCCAGGGGGGAGGCAGTGAGATCATCTGCACGCAAATCCAAGTCTGTGCCATCTTAGACTCACTCCCTTACCTCTTTGCCTTCAGTTTATGTCTGTGGAAAAACGGGGATGATGGTCCTGACCTTTGGCATACTGAAAACCCCCTCAAACTCACTGCCCTCAAGTTGGTCTTGACTCACAGTGACCGTGTCAGAGATTTCTGAAGCAATAGAATCTGCAAGGGCAGGCAGTTTCAACTTCTTCCCACAAAGCGGCTGGTGGATTTGAACAGCTGACCTTGTGGTTAGCAGTCCAAGGCTTACCAGACAGTGCCGCCAGGGCTCCTAAGTGTAATAAACATAAAAAAAAAACCCACCCCAAACACTGCCATCCAGTTGGTTCCAGTGTATAGGCCCTATCGAACAGGGTACAGTGAACTTCTAGGACTCTTTACTGGAGCAGAAAGCCGTGACTGTTGGTTTTGAACTGCCGACCTTGTGGCTAGCAGCCCAACACATGACCCACCCTGCCCCAAGTTGATTTCGCAGCGCGAATTACAGAGAAGGGGCTTTGGGAGTTCTGTCAGGATATCCTCTCTCCTCCTCTGTTCCCTGTCTCTTTGACTATTGCCTGAGGGAACCCACGCTTCTCGCAGATCATCCCCAGGGGCTCAGTAGCTGGCCTGGCTGGGGTTCCTGGGCTGCAGGATGGCCAGGGAGCTTCCGAGCAGCTCTTTGGTTTAGCCATCTCTGCAAATGCTGTTTCTGTGGGAGTCACGGCTTTTCCCACCACTCCAGTGCCCCCAATTCCCAGTCCCTCTGCCCTCACATGGGACCCTGACCTCTGGGCTCTCTCCCAGCTTGGGAAGTGCCCTCTTTGTCTCAACCCCTTTCCTGAGGATGGAACTCTTCGGAAGGGCCAGGAACATTCCTCCGGAAAGATGAGGAAGGAGGGCCTGAGAGCAGACCCCTGTCCTATATTGTGATCTTGGGTTTTCCCTTCCTTCCCACATCCCCCACGCCCCAAAGGTCATAAGCAAGCCCCAAAGGATGCTTCTACTCCTCTGTGCTGTGCCCCCACACAAGACCTCTCAGGCAGGGTCCCTTCTAGGCAGGGAGTATGTGAGGGAACCTCAAGCTTGTGGCTTCCCAATCCCTGCCTACTCTAGAAAAGAGTCCTGGGGCACAGTGGGTTATGTGTTGAGTTGGTGACGGCAAGGTTCGCAGTTCAAACCCACTAGCCACTGTGGGGTGGAATGAACACAGTAGCAGCAGGCTTGGTTTGGACTTTTAACCCACTGTGCGCTCTCTAAGCACCTCAGTGCATCCAGGCATGGGAGCAGCTGCTCTGTTTATAGTGTGGGAGGCTTCTCTCACTGATGCCTGTCAGCTCATGACTGGGCAGAGAGGAGGTGAGAACCATGGGGAAATGGGGATCGTGGAAACCAAGGCCAACTTTAGCAAGAGGCAGGGCTGGGGACATCCTCATCCTCCAGAGCAGCTGAGAGGATGGCTGCACGCTAGTACTTTCTCCTAGGCAAGCATGATCCCACCAAGCCTGGTGAGACCCAGGGGAAGGAAGCGAGGAACAGGGAAGTCTCAGCAGCTCGTTGGGGGCGAGTGCTGTCGGAAGTGGGCGTCACAGAGATCCCAGAGCGGAAAATGCCAAGGTCAGAATCCACTGAAATTGGTGTGATTGGGAATTCAAGGATCCAAGGATCCAGGTCCTTGGGAATGTGCGAGGGTCCGAGAGGCTGGGCCTGAGTCACACAGCTTTTCATTTTTATGACTGTCTGACCTCTGCTTGCAGGAGGTCCAGAGAGGGAGGAAGTTGGAACAAAGTCACACAGCACTAGCGTAGGACCCGACCCCGGGGCCTGTCCTGGCCTACCTTTCCGTTCTGCTTAGTGTCTCAGTCACTTTGACCTGATTCTCTCTCTCTCTGTCTCTGTCTGTCTCTCTCTCAATCTTTCCCTCTCTCCACCATCTCTAATGCTCCCTCCAACCCTTCTTCCCCTAAATAGTAATCTGTGAACTTTGACCCCAGGAATCCGCTTGGGGGGACCATTTGGGGAAAACATGATAGAGCCTCATAAAGAAAGAACTCCAACAGCTTGCAAACGGCCTGTGCTAAATTGGCCCTGCAAGCAAAAATTAAAGCAGATGCCTGCTTTGTGGCCATGCTTTCTTGGGCTACAGCTCGCACAGAAGAGACTGCAGCTCCGAGCTGGGGAATGGGGAGAGGAGTGGGCACCCACCAGGGCAGGCAAAAGGAGCCGCTGTACGGAGACAGATCCCTCCCCTGACCCCATCCACCCTCCAGGCCTGGTTATCCTGTGTCCCTCCTGTTCTGCCCCATTCCCGATGATGTTTCCCTGCACAGAGGGCGCTGAAGCAAACCGCCACCATCAGAGATGTAGCCTAGGTCTCTCCTCCCCTCCCAGTGGGGCTCTTGTTCTTTCTGGCTGCGGCTCCTTGAGGTCCAGTGGTGGAGGCCTTTAAGATAAAGTGACCAGAGGTCCCGCTTTTTAACAATTTAGCAATGTTCCGTGGCGTTTTAAAATTAAAATAAGGGCTAAGCCCCGGTGGCGTAAGTGGTTGAGTGCGGGACTGCAGCCCGCAGGCTTGGCGGTTCAAATCCAGCGGCGGCTCTCAGGAGTGGCACTGGGTAGCACCCTCGACCACCAGAGGCAGTGATGCCCCCCCAAAAAAGCAAAATTAAAATAAATATATTGCAATACTATTTTTGCGTTCTATGAAAATTTTTGTTGTTTTATATAGACCAAATTTTTAATCAAGAACCCCCCCCCCAGCCCCCAGTCAATGGTTTCCCCGTTTAAAATTTGGTCACCTTAAGGTCATCATCACGTCTGCCCTAGACCTAGAGGGTTTGTGGAGAGCTTCGCCATTAGGCCTCTGGGCCATTGCTGGGGCAGAGGAAGGAGGGGACAGCTCCCAGGCTCCAGACACTCAGCAAGACACCTTCCCTCCATCAGCTCCCCCCTCTTTTTCTCCAGAACAGGTCCACTTTTTATTGGGGTTCTGTGTGAGGTTTCTTTGAAAGGAGGTTCTAAGGCAAAAGAAAGAAGTGGGGGGAAGAGGAGAGGAGGAAGGGAACCAGTGCCCCCAGGCTTTCCTTGCAGCGCTGGAGAAGCTGAGGCTGGGGCAGCCGCAGAAGGCAATCCAGTCTCAGCTTCTGACCCAAGCCACTTTCTCTCTACAGAGCTCGGTGTCCTCATCCGAGGGTGGGCCTCTCTGAACTTCTAGGTCCTTTCTGACCCATGAAACTAGATAAACACATCCATAGCAACAGCAACAAGAGCTTATTGTTTACTCTTCCCTGAGGATGTCAGGCCCTAAGAGTCAGACACTTTTCCCACAGGTCATTCCATTTAAAACCCAGCAACTTAGTCCCCGGAGGAAATAAAGGTGACCAGAAACTCAACATCCATGGCCAGCGAATCCACGCAGTGTCCCTGTGACCCTGCAGGGCAAAGCAGAGCTGTTCTCTGTGCTTCTGAGGCTTCGGTCTCTGGGGAAGGGGCCTGCCTCCTGGTTCGCCCTTAGAGCACCAGGTGGGTTTTGAACTGCCCACCTTTTGACGAGCAACCCCACCTTTACTCATTGCACCACCTAAAATAACTCACTGGAGTTCCTAAAGTGGCAAAGGCACATTAGGAGCTCTGGCAGGCCCTCGCTTGGACCTGCATGACCAGTCACTGCCTCAATGACGACCAGGATGGAGTGAGCCCCTGGGGTGGTTGGTGCTCTTGCCCCTGAGCCAGGCCTCTCTCCCCGGTCAAGGTGCGCTGGCCTCCGGCTCTCTGGAGGCTGCTGGCTGCCTGGGGATGGGGAGGGTAATGCTCAGGGGGCACCCTGGAGAAGAAGGCTTCAGGTAAAATGGACTTCTCAGAGGAGACCCCTAAAGGGAGAGAATGGAGAGGTTTGGTTTGAGGGGCTCCAGGAAGCTGGGTCAGGTCATGCCCAGGGCTGGCATGGCACAATGTTACATAACCTCCCCTCCCTGCCCCTGCCCCAGTGGTCTGCTCCCCCAAAGGTCCTGCAGCAGGCAAGGGAACTGGCCCAGTGACTCCCCCCACCCCGCCTTCCCCCAGCACCATCACAGTGTCCCTTCTAGCCTGGGCAGTCCAGCTTCTTCCTGCAAGCTTTGCTGCCAGGACTCAATGTGGGATCTGACTTCTTCCTCAGAAGACAATTTATGGTGACATGTCGGAGACTCTGTTTTAATGAAGTTGCAAAAGTAGGTTAATGGGCTGTGGGTGTTTTTCATTCCTCTCCCCCTGCCCCATCTCCACCCCTGGGCAGATGAATGATGCCTCTCCCAGCCAGATACAGAGATGGGCTGAGACTCTCAAGCCTGCGTGCAGAGACTCACATCTTCCTTCCTTCCTTCCTTCCTTCCCTCCCTCCTGGCCACTCTCCTGTAGCCCCTCCCCCATGATTGGGAAGGTACTCAGACTATCTAGCTGCAATCTCTCCTGCTGTCGCTGTGGCTATGAAGAGGCTCCAAAACTGGCTGGAAGGATGCAAGTCGCGGCCGTCTGCGTGAGAGTAAAGGCAAAGGCTGGGGCCTGGGGGAGACCTGGAAAAGAGGAAGCCAGCACTCTGGGAGGTGATTCCTTTTGGAACAGAGAGGCAGGGAGGCAGAAATTTAGGGAACGTGGGCCTGGAGAACTCTGTGAGCAGACTCTGGAACTTGGGAGAGTGACCGAGTTTCTAGGAACCGTCCTCTTGGCACCCCCTAACCTCTCTGTGTCTCCTGCCGAGGCTTGTGAGGGGCACGGTGCAGTGGTTGTAGATGGCGGGTCAAAGAGAGAGCAGTCGGCTCTCTGCTCCAGGTCTTCCCTTCGTGCTCACCCGTGAGACCTCCCTCCGCCCGGCTTCTGCTCGGGGACCCCTTCCTTCCAGCCATTGTGCCCCATTCTCGCTCCATCCTCCCCTCACTCAGGATCCCTTCTTAATCTGGCGGCAAGAACAAGTCCCCATTTATTTACCCGTGTTCGAGATGAAGGCCTGTCATCTCCAGGAAGAAGGGTCTATATATTTTTTCTTCTGGAGGCTTCCTGCCTTAGCAATACCCAGAGCAGGGCCCCAAGAATGGACGGGGTGCTCAGAGCTTGACTGCTGCTGGGGGACAACCCCAGCCCCACTGGGAAGACCATCAGGGATCCATGAGAAGACCACTCTCTGGCTTAGACCCTGGCACCTCACCCTTCCCTCCTCCCTTTAGAAAGCTGAGAACATGGCCTGATCCAGGCTACCACTGCCAACAGCACTGGGATCTGACTACCCGCCCGGGGTCCACAAGAGCCTCAGCCCCCTCATGCTCCGATTGCGACTCTCTCCTGGAAACCCAGATCACCTCGGGGCCATCCCCCTCCAAACTCTCTCCATCTTCTTTCATGGGTCCAGGAAGTCGGTTTCTGACCTTTTGAAGAAACCCTATAGAAAACACAGAACAGTCCCACTCTGCGGCTCAGGAAACCCCACACAATCTCCAGGGAGCTCTGCAGTAATGCCCACAACTCGGCCACAGCACCCAGACTATCTAATCATGAACGGAACACCCCGAAAGACCAGAAGCAGCCAGTGCTACTGGACCTTCCCCAGGAGGGCACAGCCCCCGATAGGAGCATTGACGTCTTCAAACAGCCCTTCTTGCCCCCTGCCTCCCCCACTCTCCCCACACACCTGATGGGCTTACTTTCTGATCCACACAACATCCTTGAAGACTCCTGACCGCACTGGCCAGTAAGCTTTGCTGTGGTTGAGGTCCTTTGACTGGTGCACAGAACACAGCAGTGAGTTGATGGGTTGAGGGGAGCATGGGGGGCTTCCAGCAGGCACCCAACTGGCTGTCACTTTACCAAGAATGGACAGGGAGCGCAAACAGGAGCCCACAGGCTAGACCATGGAAGGCCCGGCCTGAATTACTGGAGCTTGTTTGTCAGAGACGGTGGAGTGTGTGCGACTTCTCTTTTGTTCGGTTCCAGCTAAGAGACACCCCACAACCTTCCCCCTCATCACTGAGAAGTTGGGGGAAGGCACCTGGGAGGACAAGAAGCTTCTCGAGAGCCAGGGGGACCCAGAAGTTGATACCCGCTGGGGGGTCCGGGGCTCCTGTGAATGCTTCCCCCTGAGGAGGAGGAGATGGGACTCCTGGGCCACCATGGATGGACACACACACACACACACACACACACACCACAGACCTGTTTGGGGTCAAAGATGGGGAAGGGAGGGTTAGGGGTGGCAGTGTAGGAGGAGGCATAGGCCATGTCCCTGGTAGAATGGCAGGCAAAAGACTCCTACCCAGCACCTGCCTGGGAAAGGTCTGAAGGGCGGTGTTCAAAGCAGGGGGCAACCAAGGAAGTGGGACCAAAGGTTCCACACCAGGGAAGACTTTAGGTAGGAGGCAAGTGGGCAGCAGGATTCACAAAGGAGAACAGAGAGAGAGAGAGAGAGAGAGAGAGAGAGAGAGAACACGCCTGGGGAGGGGGGGCGGGGGACTCCCAGCAGGTGAGGGCAAATTTTGGCCGCTGGGGAGCTGAGAGATCCCTATACAGAGTCCTGAGAGCCCGACAGGATGTAGGGAGGCAAAGTGGAATCGGGATGCTGCCCTTCACCCTGGCCCTTAGGATCAACTCACATGTCTTCTCTGGCCGATCTCTAATCTCTCGAGAAAGAATCAAGAAGTGCACCTGAGCTTATTCGGGCCCAAGCTGGGCTTGCACGGGGCTGCTCGGTAAGAAGACAAGATCAGATGGAGCCAGCAGAGCACCCCAGCACCCCAGCCCTGTGCCCGGCCAGCTCCTCCTACAGACCTGTGCCGCAAAGTGGGGGGGGGTCCATCTGGTGCTTGTCTACCCCTTGCAGCGAGCTCCTGAACCCCACGAGGCTTCACCAGAGTGTGCCCTGGGCTTTCAAGGTGAGGGGCTGAGAGGCTGCCAGGTGTGGGGGAGGAGGCTTTCAGATGGGCCATGGGCAGTGGACCATCTGGACTCAGATCCCTGGAAGCAAAATGTGGGGGGTCCTGTTTCGGCATTTCCCACCCCCTGCCCGATCAATGCCAGGTATATTCCAAATCTCCTCACTCCCCAGACCCACCCCCTTCCCAGGCTCTGGGGACCAAGCCCAGCTGAGGATGGAGGTGGGGTTCCCAGGGGCAGAGGGGGTGGGAGCCTCCCTTCCAAGTGGCTCTGAGCTGCAGCACAGCAATTACACGGGAGGATTTATGTCCCTTTGCCTTTAATCGGAAACTCCGTGTCAAGAAGAAAAATCTGCACTGTCCTCCGGCCCAGCTCCCTGCTTTATCATTATTATTGGAGGAAGGTTGATTTGGAAACTTAAAGTGGGTTTGGGGGTGGGACCCACCAGGGGGAGGGGAGGGGTGGGGCAGAAGGACGGCCTTCTTGCGGTTTGTCCCGCTTTGTCACCCGAAGGGCACAAGGAGCAGGATTGGGGCGGGGTTCCTGGAGGGCAGGTGAGAAGGTGCGTGAAAGATGCTCGCAGGAAGAGCTTGGTGTGTGGGGGGGTGTCCCAGAAGGGATGGGCGTCAGAGCTGGGGAGCACTAGTGGGAGGTCCAAGACGAGTAACTCAGGGGGGAGCAGCCTGGGGTCAGTGGGCATAGGGGACAGGAAGACAAGAACTAGGGGTCGTGGCAGAGGGTAGTGCAGGTGGGCACTGAAGGGACATTGCAGGAGACAGAGTGGAAGTAGCCAGGGAGCAGCCAAGGACACAGCAGGAGTGCCCTCCATTGGGGGGAGAGTATAGAGGGGCCAGAGGGGCCGTGGGCTCTGGGAAGAAGAGTGAGGAGGCACCCCGAGGCTGGAGAATACTGTGGTGAGAGGAGGAGGGTTGGGTAACCAGAGGAGAGACCCAGGGACTGGGAAGACAGGAGAGGGACAGCTAGGGACTGGGAGTCCTTGGTAGGGGCGGGATGGGGACTGTGAGCGGGGTTCGACACCCACCCTTCCCAAGGTGGAGGACTCTGACTGCCCTCAGAATCCCAGAGAGTCACCTTGTACGCCGAGCTTTATTCCTCCAGGTAATGGAATCTCAAACCCCAAACCATGCCCTTGAGTGGATGCTGACTCATTGGGACCCGGCAGGCTCCCATCGAGCTCCAACTTGGTAATGAATCTTCCCAGAAACACCCTGCCTCCTCTTGCTGCCGTGGACCTGAACTACTGAGCGCGAGGTTAGCAACCCAGTACTTCAGGCACTGCTCCACCTGGGCTCTTCAGGGTCAGAGCAGGGGGGCGGGGATGCTGTTGGGGGCCGCTTGGCGCTTCTTGGTCTTGGGGACCTCTTTAGAGTTGGAACAGAAGATGCTGGAATGAAGATAGGCAGGTCTTGCACTTTGAGGGGTGAGGAGGAGCCAGAGAGGAGAAGGACCACTGTCCCCTCCAGATGTCTATCCCAATGTTTTCCCAATTCTTTGTTAGTAAGTACCTCCAGATGTCTTACCTGTCATCCCTGCTGCATTCAGGCTTTTGTCCTGATGCATGGAAAGGACATCAGCGCTGGAATCTGGCCCCAGTGTGAGCCTGGCCTCTGGCACCTGTGCTCAGGGCAAACCTGTTTTTTTTTTTTTGGGGGGGGGTGCGTTGGGGGCATCACTGCTCTCCGGCGGTGGGAGTAGGAGGCCCAGCCCCACTGCTGGAATTGAACCTCCGTCCCAGTGGGCCGCAGTCCCGCGCACAACCACGCCATCGGGGCTCAGCCCAGCAAACCTGTTTTGTGACGTTACAGCAGGAATGCCTTCCCACCCGCCCCTGCCCCCCTGCCCGGGCTGGTGGCAGCGCTGCTGTGGGAGTGCAGGTCAGGGGGCAGAGTCCCTTCACACAGGAACCCTTCAAGTTCTAGTGCGCTCACCCGGGGCAGCAGCCAACACCTATCACCAATCAGCTCTCTGACCGAGGGCTTACACGTTGGGCTGCTGAGACCACTAAAGTTTATGGTGCCAACCTGGCCAATACACACATGTTGGGTAAACTGAAGAGTGGAGAGATAGCTAGCTCGGTGAACCTTGCCTTTCTAGTTCTCCGGTCTCTTGCTCTCTGATGGTCAGACCAGGGTGCAGCTGCCTGAGCCAGTTCCCCGCTTCAGCTGGCAAGGCTCACTTCCCACAAGACATCCCTGAGGAGAAGTCACATAGACCCACCTTGATGCAGCTCTGGGTGCTGGAGCAGCTGCGTGGAGACCTCTGCCAGCGCTGAGATGCTGACACGCTCACTGATTCGGCTTTCCTCCTGCAGTCGGCATCATTGCGTGTGTCTTGTGGCACGAAGGAGGGCTTTGTGGATTGGTGTTGGACATATAAGCTAATGTTGGGCTTGTGGGCCGGGGCGGCACTGGGCTGGGATGCTTTCTTGATGTGCACTTATGCTTTATAAAACTCTCTCTCGGGCTGAGCCCCGGTGGCGTAAGTGGTGGAGTGCGGGACTGTGGCCCGCGGGCTTGGCGGTTCAAATCCAGCAGCACTGGGTAGCGCCCACGACCACCAGAGGCAGTGATGCCCCCCCCCTCCCCCCCCCCCAAAAAAAACTCTCTCTCTAGGCTGAGCCCCGGTAGCGTAGTGGTTGTGTGCGGGACTGCGGCCCACTTCAATGGAGGTTCGATTCCAGCAGTGGCTCCTACTCCCACCACCAGAGGGCAGTGATGCCCCCCCCAAAAAAGAAAAAAAACTCTCTCTTATACGTATGAGTTTCTTTTTTCTTTTTTTTCTTACTCTTGGTGGCTAGTTTTAATGAATGTGAGTTTCTGTGGATTTGTTTTTCTAGTTTACACAGACTGACACAGCTGCTCATCGCAAGGCCAGCAGTTCAAAGCCACCAGCTGCTCCTCAGGCGGCAGTGGAGGTTTCCTCCTTCTGTCAGGAGGTCCGGTGTTGGAGTGCCACAGGAGTGGATCTCTCGTATCCCAGGAATATGCCGCCAGTCATAAATCAACTGGTGATGGCAGTGAGTTTGGGTCATTTGATCAGCACTGTATTCCCGTCCTCACCTGATGTTCATGGTCTCTCAGGAGGTTCCGAGGGAGTGGCCTGGTTCTTGATGAGAAACCACAGTGCAGAGGGGCTGACTGGCCCACCCAGAGCGAGGCCCAGTACTTAAGGCACTGCTTCACCTGGACTCCTCATGGGTCAGAGCGGTTTGGGGGGGATGCTGCCGGGAGTCCCTTGGCTCTTCTTGGTCCTGGGGACCTCTTTAGAGTTGGAACAGAAGATTCTGGAATGAAGATAGGCAGGTCTTGCACTTTGAGGGGTGAGGAGGAGCCAGGGAGGAGAAGGACCACCATCTCTTCCAGATGTCTGTCCCAATGTTTCCCCAATTCTTTGTTAGGAAGTCCCTCCCCCACCCCCCCATGTCTTACCTGTCATCCCTGCTGTGTTCAAGCTTTCTTCCTGAAGCATGGGAAGGGCATCAGCTCTGGAATCTGGCCCCAGCGTGAGCCTGGCCTCTGGCACCTGTGCCCAGGGCAAACCTCCAGACCTCAGTTTTATGAAGTGGCAGCAGGAATGCCTCCCCACCCGCCGGCCCCTGCCCAGACCGGAGATTCCTCCCGAGGGCCCCCGCCCAGCGACCACCCTGGGAGCTTGAGGTGTGTTTGGGGTGCGTGGCCCGCTTCTAATCCTCCTGCGCGGTGCCCCGACTCCCCCATGCGCCTCCTCCCCCGCTCAACTAAGAGGTTTTATAGCCATTTACGAGCAATTTCTGCCCATATATCACCAGAGATATACGGCCAGGCAAATATCAGGGACCCAAGCGGAGGTTTTAAGAGGCAAGTTTTATTGCTGCGGAGAGAAGGCGTGATAGGCGCGGAGCCCACCTGCCCTCTGGCTCTCGGCCGGGCGGTGGCAGCACGCGCTGGGCTTCGGCCGCACGACGCTCTCCGCCAAGCATGAGTGTGTTGCTAGCACCCAGGGGTGCCCGAAGGGGAGAGAATGGCGAGCTGGTCCTCAGACAGCGGCGCCCACGGCGTCTCCGTGCGCGAAGGAGGTCAGAGGCCCCAGGTCACAGGCTGCCCGGAACTAATGACCTTTCTCCAAATCTGAACCTGAGGGCAGGAGTCCGGCTCCTTCCAGGAGGTGGGGCCAAAGGTAGGCTCCTCCCACAGAAAAGTGGATCCGAAGGGAGCCCCTGAAGAACTTGCCCCGCATGGGCCCTCAGAAGAGGCCATGGCATTGTCCTTAGCCGGAGGCCCCTGGCCATCCGCTCTCGCACCGTCTGGACCCTGCCCGTGGTGATGGCCGAGCGAGGCTCTCAGGAAGGCAGTCACACCCACCCCACCCCCCCTCCATTCCCACCCCGGCCCCTTGTCCTCTGCCCCGCGGGGGCGGCTGACCGTGGGCGAGCGAGCGAGCGAGCGGCGGAGGGCTACGGAGCGCCCGCGTGGCTGGTGGCATATGGTGGGAAGATGTCCCGGGGAATCCTCGCCCCTGATTTAAGCGGCTCCGACAGCTTTATGGAGCCGCCTCCTCGAGTGAGCCCCCGACGCCGGCCGTTTAACTTTTTAGCGTCGCTTAACGCTTAGGCTCCAGCGGACAGGCAGGCCCCTCAGCCCCAGAGGCAGCGGCACTAAATCAGGACGCTCGGAGGCCCGGATAAATAATTTTTACAGGGCACGCAGCCCATAGATCACCAGTGGGGGTGGGGGGAGAGCGACTGTGATATTTCAACCCATTGTCATAGGAGACCGCCCGAGCTCTGACTCCAGGTCAGCCGGCTGGCAGCCAGTGCTGTAGCCACCGGTGGACTCCGGCTCCTCCACATGGGACTCGGGAAGGGAGGCGGCCAGACCTGGCCCCCAGGAACGGACCCCTCTGCCAGCGGCTCAGCCGCTGCTGCCCGTAATCCTGGGACACAGACTTTGCTGGGGATGGGTGCCCCAAGACAAGTCCCCCCTCTGCTGGGAGAAGAGGGGCAGAGAGGGCTGTAGGGGAGAGAAGGAACTTTCTGTGTCTAAGAAGCCACTTTTCTGACCCTCCCCCCCTGTTCCTTTGGCCCCCTGTGACTGGGAGGACTCCTGAGGTGCTCCCCAGAAGGGCCCTGATGGAGTGGGTCCAACCCCTGAGGGCAGGACTGAAGTCTGAAGTTACTAGCAGTGAGGAGGAGGAGGGGTAGAAGTTGGGGAGCGAGACAGACCGAGAAAAGTTGGGGAGCCTGGAGGGACTGAGGGCACAGGCAAAATGAGGATGAGGAGAAGGTGAGGCACGTAAAGGTCAGCCAGGAAGGAAAGTCCACAACAGATCGGGTTGGGTCTTGATGAAGAAGTTCCTTTCCTAAAACCTGGTACTGAATGCAGTGGTGCCATCTACAAACCCAAGGAAGGGGCTGCATCTGTGCCAGGCTGCCCCGCCTCGTGCCCTCTGAGGGACCCTCCAACTGGCTCCAGGCCCGGGCTCTCCTGTAACAGCTCCACCCTGCTCCCCTCCCCAGGGGTCCCCTCCCCTCAAGTGCCCTTGCCCTGTCCCCTCATCTGTAAGATCCTGGGATTTGTGGGGACACTTAATCCATACGAAGCTGATTCATGCCCCGTCTAAATCATCTCCATGAGCTTCCCTAAGAGCCCTGTGATGTGCCAACCGCCATCCTTCTCTCTGGTGATGGCGGGCTGGGGCTGCCAGTGAACAGACCTCGGCCGCCATCCATCCATCCTGCCGGTGGCTATCAGTCCCACCAAGACCACGCCTCGCTTCCCCCACCCCACTCCTCCAGTCCCTCCATCCTACCCTCATGCCCCCCCCCCCCACGAGATTCTTCGCCTCTCTGTCTTGTCCTGAGTCATCTTGAGGGGTCCCTGCTTTGGGACTGGAGCCATACTTACCTCATGCCCGCCTCAGGAAGATGGGCCTTGTCTCAGAGTTCACTGCCTTCTCAGAAGCCAGGCCTTCATGCCTGATGCGGCTGTGGAAGAGCGTCCATAGCCTACCCTGCAGGGAAGACCTGCCTTCTGCTTTGCTGTGTGCTTGACATGCACACCAACGATGGGTCTGTGCAAGACAACGGGAGTATGTTTAAGTACAAAGGCCTCTGGTCCTTGTAATACTGGGGACCTCTATGGTTGAAGGTGGTGAGTGGAGTGTAAGACCAGGTCAGTGGTTCCTCTGTCCTGCCCCCCACTGCGAATGGAGTCCAGCCCAGTGCCCAGCACACAGTGGGTGCTCAGTGTTGGTTGGTTGTTGGCCATGAACTTATTTCCGAGTCCCAGTGAGCTCAGTGGCCTCACATGCACTCTGGGAAGGTTTCCAGCGGGACCGACTACAAGACTCAGGTCAGGTCTTCAGCCATCAGGCTGGACAAGTCTCAAGAACCACTAGGGAGGGGTCTCTCATGTCCATCTTCCCCACCCAGGCTGGAGGCATCTGCAGTGTGGAGCTTGCCCCATTTGACGAAACGTCCCACGGCACCGAGCAGAATCTCTTAGGTTCACCTACAGGAAGAAGAGCCCACAGGGGCATGTGGGGCCCCAAGTGTGTGTGCAGCAACTCCTCCCCCGCTCCACTCAGGGATGGCGATGCTGGGAAAGGGTTGGAGAGGGAGCAAGAGCAATTCTTGTAGTTCACTCGTAGCATCAGTGCGGTGGGGGGAGCAGGCCTTTGGAGTTGGGGTCAGACTCTAGTAACCAGGGGGTGGGGATGGAGGGAGAGGCCAGGAAGGGTTTCACGAGGGGGAGTAAAATTACAGGGAAGGATAAAGGCAGCACTTGGACTCCACAGTAATGGTGAGAGGAAGACACAGAGGAGGCAGGTGGCGCGGTTCTTCAGATGCAGCCTTAACCAGCTTTCTCCCAGACCCAGGGTATCTTGTGGACATGAATTCTAGCACCGCCCCCCACCCACCCACCCCACACTTGATTTCTCAGCACTTTCCCCCTTGTCCTTGATCCCCTGCCCCCAGGGACTCCTTGTGAGTACACTGAATAGGTGGGGGTTTCCAGCTGCTCTCCAGCTGTGGCAGTGCTTGACCACATTCCCCCAACCCCCCAACTGCAAGTGGGGAGGGAAGGTGGGGTGGGAAGAAAGGGGAAGGAAGGGGCCCCCGGGGAGGCTTCTCGTTTGCCCAAGTTCTGTGAGCATGTGGGGAGGGGGGAGGAGGAGGAGGAGGGGTCTGCAGGTGGCAAGTCCCAGTCTAAAGATGATGGAGTGGTTCTCGACTTTCTAAGCTAGAGACATATGGGGGATATAAGACCAGGCAACATGAAAAATTATTGCCTGAGAAAGAGAGGGCGTGAGGGAAAAAGAAAATTTTCAAGCTGGCAAGACCCAAGGTCACCTACCCCGTCACTAGCCAGACCTGGCCCACCTGTGCTTGCCTGGGTTAAAATCTGGGAAGAGGGAGAACCATGCCAACTGTCCGTCAGGACCACCAGGGGAAGAGCTAATCCCCACACCATGAATCTCCCTGGAGTGGCACAGGTCACGGGGATCTGGGACAGCTGTTCAGATTCTTCAGTGGGATGGCCAAATGGGCTCTCCCTGTCGACTTCTTCCTGTGTGCCTGCTTCCCTCAGGAGACTCTCCTCCAGCCCGGTGGAGGGACCAGCATTCTGTGCTCCCATTGGCCTGTCTTCAATGGGGCTCCACATTCTCTTGGGTTGGGCTCTCTTTGCCCACTTGAGGGTCTCACCAGTGACCAGCTTGGCCTCTTCTCTTCCCTCACTGGACCCCCTTCACCTCCCCCTCAAGCGAGACACTCAGACTTGTGGCTGAGGCCAGCTCTTCAGGGTTCACTCCTGGGTTGATGCTAGCGAGGGTCTAGGAAGGATTGGAGATTCTTTGCATCCACATGTCCAATGAATGTCGATGGCTACCCCCACAACCCAGGCGAGGATCCATATGTCCCCGTGACCAGCACAGCCCCACGAGCAACCCCGTTTTATAAATACAGTTGAAGCTGAGCCCCGGTGGCGTAGTGGTGGTGTGCGGGACTGCAGCCCACAGGGTTGACAGTTCAAATCCAGCAGCACCTCTCCAGGAGCAAGGCTGGGTCTTCTACTCCCACCAGGGCAGTGATGCCACAACAAACAAACAAACAAACAAGCCCCCAATAAAATTATTAAAAAACAAAACAAACAAACAAATAAATACATAGAGTTGAAAGCTCTTCTGATTCCACGATGCCCACATGTTTAGAAGATTGTCGATGGTGGGCTGAGGCCCAGTGGCATAAGTGGTTGAGTGCTGGGCGGTGGCCCGCGGCTTGGTGGTTCAAGTCCAGCAGTGGCTCTCAGGAGCAGGAGCCCCACAACCACCAGAGGGCAGTGATGCCTCACCCCCAAAAAAAGATTGTCAGTGGACCTTCGAGGACCCATCACTGATGTAGCTTCCCCTGGAAAGCCATCTCCTACAAGATGGGTGTGAGCCATGATTGAAGATGGACAGCAGAAAGAACTGCTGAAGTCTTCAGGGTCAAGGAAAGACTTCTTGGAGGTTGCCGCAAAGTCCTTGAGGAGTGATGGCTTTCACCACTGCCAAGGCGGAGAGGCTTGTGAATCTAGAGGCGTTTCGGTCCACCTCTCAAGATACCCCAGAAGAGGATGTGCTCTTCCCAGGACCCCAGCTTATGCCCTTTTCTTACATGATTATTTACTCCATGGTCAGAAACCCAATTCCTGAGCACCATCTCCTGCTTTTCTCAGGATTCAGGAGCCACCCGTGGGAACTCTCTCCAGCTCCATCTTCTGATCCAGAGGAACAGAGAGGGAAGGTCATTTCTGGACAGTCACACAGGAAATCAAGAAAGAAGCTGGGAACGCCTCCTTGTGACCTGCTTCTCCTCTTGCACTGAAAGAAAGGACGAGGAGGAAGGGGGTGGAGCTGGTGATAACAGGGGGTGCTATTTGTTAGACGTGCACCACCCCCTGCCCAGCCGGGCGGATCCGCCTGTACATATGATGGAAATGCCTTCGCAGTCAAGTGCTCCTCCCTCCCAAGGAGAAAATTCCACAACTGGGGAACATCTGGATCAAACCAAAGCCTTGAAAGCCCAACATCAAACGAGGGTTTCCCGGCCACCCTCCCCACAGGCCCCGGTCCAAGAGAAACTGCAGATCTTCCTGCGAAAGCTTTTAAGTGTCACAGAACCCCTTGAGTTGAGTTGGGGATTGCTTTTTCCTCACCGGAGACAGATGTCCCCAAGTGAGCACGATTGGGTTTGATTACCCCAGCAGGAGGGAGAGGGTGGGTGTGACCTGAGCCTGGCCGTGTTGGCGTGGGGGTGGGGGTGGGGGGCTTAGCCTGGGATTTAAGGCTGTGATGAGCCGGTGCCCCAGCAGTTCAGAGGGGGGGCGGGAGCGGTGAGAGAGGGGACAGGTGGGCCTTTGAAAACGTGCCTACATCAAAGGTTTGCGTCTGTTCCATTCTCAGCTTCAGAGCCTGGGGGCAGGAAGGCGGTGATTTCACCCCATAACTGCTCATAACTGCACGTCTCTGTCTGAGAACTTCTGGGGAATGGGCAGAGGGTGTGGGGGGGAGTTGCTCCCCAGAGGGCAGGAGAGGGCAAGAGGAGTTTCTCATTTCCCAAATAACCTATCCAGGCCATGGAAAATGGGGCCATATGCTGCCTCCCTCCCGTCCTATCCGCTGTGCAGGGGGAGCTGGAAAGAAGGGATGGGACCTTCCCCAGTGGGAAAGGAGGGAGCAGCTGCAGGCATAGGTGTGGGGGGGAGGAACTGCATCACCGAGGGCAAATGCAGGGGGGGCAGCACCATCTTCCTTGGGGCTGTGAAAGAGGAGAGCTGCAGAGGATGGGGATTCTAGGAGATGGGAGTCCTTCCATCCCTGCTCCCAGGCTGCCACCAGTCCCAGGAGTCAGAGAGCAACTGGCCATCAGGACCACAGAGTGGTGTGGGCTGGCAGGCAGGTGGGCTGAGGAGGCACCCAGATCTGGCTGGACCACGGCTCAGATTTGGATATCCTCAGATTTGCTGGGATGTTGTCACCACACTGGGGCCTTGGACTGAGAAGTTAATGATTTATTCTTGGGGTGAAAGGTGCCCTGGGGTTGAAATGGGGAGGGTCTCCTTAGTTATTTGGTACGGCTATAGCAGAAAGCCCTCCGGTGGGGCTTTTTAAAGATAAGAGTTTATTTTCTCCAGGCTCCGGAAGGTAGGGTGAGGCCCCAGGGAGAAGTCCTTGTCGGTGTCGGCAATGAGCTCACTGCTGTCAAGTGATTCCGTCTCAGCGTGACCTTGTGTACATGTTCCTAGACTGCTTCTTTGTGGGAGGAGAAGGTCTCATCCCTCTCCCAAGAACAGGCTGGTGGGTTTGAACCCATGACCCACACTGCTCCAACAGTGCCTCGGGGCTTCTGACTTCAGCGTCTAGTGGCCATCCATCCTTGGCTTTCTTGGGACCCTCCATTGGCATCAGATAGTGGGTGCCTGTCTCCTGCTGTGTGTGTGCTTGCTCCTTCCCATTTGTTCCTATGGTTAGACTGGGTTTAGGACAGGCCCTGGACTGACGTAACAGAGAAGACCCTATTCCCCAAAACAAGAACCTCCCCAGACACAGGGGTTAGGGTTCCAATGCATATTTTTGAGGGAATGCAGTTCAGTCCATAACGGAAGGCTGCCATCGACACACAACACATCTTCCTTTTGGAAGTCTTTCCTGGCCCTCCCCCTTGCCCCTCCACCCAGAGGTTCAGGGTCATGCGTGATGTGTCTACAACGCCCTGGGTCTAGGTCTAATCTTTGCTTGCCCCAGATTGTTTTCCAAACAGCTGCGTGTGAGCTACTGTCCCTTTCAGATGGTCATCACTTCCTTGCACTGCTGTGCCCGGACACCGGGCCTGGTAGAAAGCAGATGCCTAGTGGTGCTATTCTAACCCATCGAAGCTAGGGGGCCCTAGTAACATAGTGCATTACGCGTTGGGCTGCTCACCATAGAGGCAGTCGTTGGAACGACCAGCTGCCCCACGGGAGAAATATGAGGTGCTCTGCTCCTGTGACCATTTCCAGCCTTGGAGACTCGAAGTGGTGGTTCTAGTCTCCCCTCTAGTGTCTCTATGTGTCAGAATAGATTCAATGGCAAGTGAGTTTGACTTTTTTTTTTTTTTGGTGGGGTGTGTGTTTTTTCTAGGACTCTAATTAGAGTCCAGTCTTCTAATATTGTGGCGAAGCAAAAGAGAACCCATGTGCTGATTCTTCAGTGCCCTGCAGCCTGGGGTGGGCTCTTAGTCTTCCTGATAAGGGCCGCTCCAATCTGGCTCCTTCAGAAGTCTTTTGGGCATTTCCTCATTGTCACCAGCCTTTCTGCTCTTTTGAAACCATGAACAGGTTTTATTATTATTTTTAAAATAACATCTATGTGTTAGTGCAGGTAGACTAGAGAAACAAGTTCATATACATGCATATATATATATATATATATATATATATATGGGAGAGATTGATATACAAGAGGAGTGGAACATTGAGAAAGCATCCCAACCCAGTCCAGTCCAAGTCCATTAGTCCGATATTAGCTCATGGGTTCGATATCAATCCATTAGTCCTCTTCAGGCTCACAGGCAACGATGCCTGGACGATCACAGGTCAGTGGGTGCAGAGTCTAGCAGGGGTCCCCGCGTGGCCTCCCAAGCATTTCAGCACTGGCAGGAGTCTCCACATGGCTTCTCCAGCCTCAGAAGTCTGGTTCCATCAGGAAAGCCCATGTGACTTCTCCTCTGGCTCCTCCAGGACTCCGGGTATATCAGCATGCCGCCATCTTGTCTTGTCAGTAGATCGTCTCCCAGGGACTGAGTTGATAGTCTCTCACTTCCAATGGGAAATGCCATGAGATTTCCCAGAATTCTCAGAGAAAGCCATGCCCACACTGAGGTCTCATTGGTTGTCTCCAGATTGACAGACTCCACCCCTACACACCCAATCATGAAATTGACAAGAGTACATGACTGTCACAATATATATTATTATATATCTTGTATAGATGCATCTTTTTGTGGTCATCTGAGATTCAATGTTCTTTGGGGCCAAACTACACCGACCCTTTCTGATGGTTCCCAGAGTCCAACATGGAAGGTGGGCTTCTTTGAAAATGTCTCTAGTCTATGACATGGTGGCTTTTGTCTGGGTCTCTGGTGCCGAGTTCCCATGAACTTCTGTGCACGGGAGTCTTGGGTGAACAGGACAAGTGAGGGAACCCCTGTCCCAGTGAGGTTAGGACATGGGGGCCTTTATCAGCTCTGCAGACTAAGATGTAATGCTTGAGGATGATGCCGTGGAAATGACAGCGGTCGGTGAGTTTTATCAAAAAAACCTTTTGGGGAGAGAGGATGTACCAGAGGTTAAGAGAAATGGAAAGGGAGGCCCAGGCAGAAGGTGAAGAAGGAGCTCCACGTGGAATAGACGTCACAGTTGAAGACAAGGCAAATAGGGCCCACCCAGGAGTCTAACAGGCTTAGGATCTAGGAGAGGGCAAGGCGATCGTAACCAGCCATTGTCTCTTCTGAAGACAGCCTCTTGTCCATTACCCATACCCATCCCTCCCAACCTCTAAGCCAGCTGGGGTCTTATGCCTCACTGTGAATTTTAGGCCCAACCTGGTTGGGCAACATCTCCTAACATCAGGTTCTGGTCAAGTCAGATTTGATCCACACCCTTGGGCCTCTGTGGGTCTGAAGCTGCCTTTGAAGTGGATGGGGAGAAGATTGGTGAGCTCTGTGCTGAGTCTATGTCTCCTAGCTGACGTGAGGTGGGGAGGGTTTCTGCTTTGAACCTTGGGGGGGGCGGGCTGAGGTGTTGACACCTGTCAAAACTTGGGTTTTTCATCCTTGAATGTTGCATGGGGCTGACTGAATGATCAGGGGCTCTGGGCTGCAGGGTGGTCCAGCTCCAGAAACCATTCACTGCACGCCTGGAGCACAGCTCTGGGTGGTGCCATTCCACAAAGAGCTCCATGTGGGTGACGCCCTCTGGAGTTGTGCAAGGAGGGTGCTGAATGGCCTTGGGGGATGGGCGGGAATAACATTCTCTCTACCAGTCTGAGAATCAAAGATACTTAAACACTGCCTTGTCTGGAGACAGAGATGGACAAGACAATTTCTGAAAGTAAGGCTTCAGGGGAGGTGGGCCCCAGAATCTGGGCTTCCAGAACAGTAATGGCACAGAGTAGCATGTGGTCTCAGACAAGAGGAAAAAGTTCAACAGAGAAGGAAAACTGCCTTACACCTCCCGATGGAAGGCGTTCACCCTTGGCTATCTAACCTGTCATGCAGTAGATGTGCAGTTAATACGGTGGCTCTCATCCTTCCTCATGCCCAGACAGACCCTTTAATACAGTTCTTCACATTTTGGTGATCCCCAACCATAACATTCTTTTCTTTTTGTTTTTTGGGCATCACTGCTCTCTGGTGGTGGGAGTAGGAGGCCCAGCCCCACTGCTGGAATTGAACCTCCGTCCCAGTGGGCCGCAGTCCCACGCACAACCACGACGCCACCGGGGCTCAGCCCCCCAAAACATTATTTTCCTTTCTACTTCATAATTGTCCTTTTGCTACTGGTATGAATCGTCATGTAAATACCTGATATGCAGGATGTCTTTTCACATTGAACATCTTTAAAACATAGTGATACATCACAAAAACAGTATGTAATTATATCTTGTGAAATATTTATTTCTGATGACAAATAAATGAAATTTTGTCTTGAAGCATGGGGTAGCATGGGTAATAACGGTCTTCATGCCGGTAAGTATGTGGGCATGTCTGCATGTGGACCGACCGACCTGGAAACGGATAGAGGAGCCATGTCTCAGTTCCTCAGACCATCAGAAAATGTGTTTCCTGATGGCCTGAGGAGACCCCTGTGAAAGGGTCGTTCCACCCCCAAAGGGGTCTTGACCCACAGGTTGAGAACTCCGGAGTTAATAGGAGGTGTATCAGAATGGCGGAAGTCCACGTTCCAATGTCTCGGTTTGGGAGTCTTGCAAGCAGAAAGACTGAGTGAGCCACCCTGGTGACACTTGTGCTTAGGAATTTGTGCAAATGGGATCCTGAGCCAGAAGGGGGTCAGGAATCTGTTTCCTTCCCCTTTTCTTCTTCTGAGGGAAAACTTAGTTCACTGCTTAGGATGAAAAATAACAACCAGATGAAGGAAAAAGCATCAGCGGGGAAGGGGAACAGCACCCTCCAGATGTGGGACAGAGCTGCAGCGCCCTGAGCAGTGTGGCCCCACCTGGAGGAGCCCCTGTCCAGCCAGGCTGCCAGGCCACAAATGCTTCTTGTAGCGCCTTTTTTTTTCGGGGGGGGCGGGGGTCGTCTTCAAGGTCTGTGGCGCAGCACTATTCCTTTTGGTGACAAATGTATATCCTTTTGTTCTCTTGGAATCAGCCAAAACAACAACAGCAACAACAAAAAACTCACAATTCACGGTGACTGTGTCTGAATAACTTCCTCGACAGGCAGTGAAGTTTAAAAAATTTTAAACTCTGTCTTTACAAACGCAGCACTCCCAGACCAAAGGGAGAGACGCTGTGAGCTTCTGAATGATGTGGAAAAGTCTGAATGGGCCCACACAGTGAAGCTGCAGGTGATGGAGATTCCAGGCTCTCAATGAGGAACTTTCAGGTGGAGTTCCTGGAATTGTGCCCTGCCTGCAGGAGACCTAGGAAGCAAGGGATGGTCACCAGGTCAGAGAGATTACATCTCAGCCACACCTGCCTGTTTGAGGTGGAGAGACTCACGTCTGGCCTTGACTCCTGTGTGCGTGTGTGTTTGTGTTGGGGGTAAGCTGGTGTGCGTGTGTGTGTTGGGGGGTGAGCTGGTGCATGTGTTGGGGGTGGAGTGAGCCGGTGGTGTGTGT
>PVJH01003661.1:0-137953 GCA_004026705.1 Nesogale talazaci | reverse complement strand
CAACCCAAAGCCATTGATCCACTTCCCACCTCTCGGCCCCAGCACACCAGAAGTGGTCTTCGGAGCTCCTCCCTGCACTCTGGTTTTCACGGATAGAATCACAGTCTCCTCACCAGAACCCCTTTGTGAAGAGGCCTGGAAATCCCTCTTGAAAGTCCGGCGATGGAAGGCTAACATCATCAGCCGGGCTCTCTCAGTGGTCACGTGACCGACAGCCCTCAGTCCGCTCTGTTGAGTCTCCAGCCCGGTGGGGCGGTGGGGGGAGGGGGCGGTTGTGTGTGTGCCCGTGGTCCGGCCTTGCTCCGCCTTTACCACCTCCCCAGGTGAACTCCATCAGCTCAGCTCAGCTTCCCCGCCTTCAGATCCCACAGGAGCCAGTTTCCACTCTTAGAATTTGCCCACTGATGTTGTCCGTCTTTTGTGCATTTTTAGAACTTGGGGGTAGAAATCCCCGGGCATCCACATTGCGCCCAGCCCCATACCAAAAGCTCACATTTCAAAAGTGAATAGTATTTGGCCTCCTGCCCGAGTCCTTCCAGGCCAGCAGGGAGGATGGACAAGGAAGGACCGTTATCATTGTCCAGGTAGAGTGTCTCAGTAGACATCCACGTGGGCTGTGGGAAAACCCCAAGCCCAACACTTAGCCCACTGCTGTCAAGCTTGTCCTGCCTCACAGTGGCGCGCCGGACCAAGTGGAACCGTGCCAAGGGGCTTTGGAAGCAGTAGGGCTTCGTGGAAACAGCCAGCCTTGTCTGTTCTTTTGGGAAGTGGCTGGTGGGTCTGCACTTTTAGTAAGCAGTCCCAGGTGACCAGGGAACACAGGGATCTGAGCCAATGGAAGGTAGGGAGGGAGGCAGGTAGTCAGGGCATGCTTCCTGGAGGAGGTGACCTCTGAGTTTAGAGGGATCTTCGGGGCGGAAAAGGAGGCATGCCTGCAAAGACGTGTGGGCTGTGGTCACTGAGGTGCAACTGGAGTGTGTGTGTGTGTGTGTGACGAGAGAGAGAGAGAGAGAGAGAGAGAGAGAGAGAGAGAGAAATGGGAAAGCTTGGGGAAAGGGCTCAGTAACAGATGAGGCTGGCAGAGCTGGATTGCAAAAGAGGCCACTCACCAGCACCTTAAGGATCTTGGTGTTACTATCAAATTATTGAGAAGGACTTTGAGCTGACCCGATTTTTCATGTTAAGAGGACCACCCACCCAGACAGCCTCCTGGGGGACCCAGGCTACAGGCAGGGAGATCTGGCAGGATTTCTGAGGATGTTCTTTGTGGTCCTGACAAACGGGGGAGACCCCCACCAGCCCTGAGAGAAGCCCGAAAGCCCCCGGAGATGCGGTTTCTCCAAGCAGATCTCGTTCAACAATTCATCTGCCATTGGGTTTCTGAGCCTGTCCCTGCCGCCACATCCCACCCCACCCCAGCCTGCAGGAACGGTGACCCTGCCTTCCCTGGTCTCCAGACCCAGTGACCTCCGCGCTTTATGTGACACGGCCACGCTGCTCTGAGCCCCTGGGGGCCGGCAGTGCCAGGCAGTCCGACCTTAAACATTGTCTTTCCTCTCACACCCAGCGGCTCTTCCCAGCACACAGAGCAGCCATTGAGCAGCTCCGAGGCCTGGCGGGGGTCCCGGCCACGTTGGTTACAAGCTGTGCCTTAGTCACGCTCCAAGGAGCCTTCCTTCCCGGGACAAGCCCGCCCTTGTGCTTCTCACACAGCAGCCCGTCCCCGGCAGCTGCAGGACCCTCTGCCAACCCCACAGCACGCTTTAGCGGGGAGGCTGATGGGAACTGGAAGCTGGGTGGAGAGTGCCTAGGGGTGGAGGGACCGCCCCCTCCTCACCGTGTGCTGTGTGCAGGTGCACCGCCCGGCCCTCTCCTGCGCCTTTGTCTCTGGCTTGATGCACTCAGGAGGCCCAGGAAGTCTGTGCAAAACCCCTTCCCCGTCTGTGGTCAAGACCCAGGTGGGGACCAACAGAGCACCTGACGCATCCTCACGCCCGGACCACTTAGCTGCCACGGAGTCAGCTCCCCAACAGACGGTCACCCCGCCCGGCCCCTGAACCATCACCATTGTGATTAGTTGCAGCCCTACAGGACTTTCCATCGCCCGATCGCCAGGCTGGACCCCCAGGCCTTTCTTCCTGGTCGCTCGTGGTCTAAGATGTTCAGCACAATGCCAACAGGCACCTCTCTCCACGGCCAGACAGGCTGACAGCTATAGTCAAAGTACGCTGGTGGGGAATCGAACCGGGTCGAGCTGCCCTCCTGACGGTGGTGTCTTGGTAGAGGCTGGGCCCTGGAGTTGAGGCTGCGGGCTCTGACCTTGACCCCACGGTCCACGGACACTTGGGACACTCCTCCCTCTCCCTTGGCTTACGGCTGTCTGGGCATGTGACTTCATGCACCTTGCTGCGTGGGTGTGAGAAAACAAAGAGCCGATGTGTAAAAAGCTTAGCTCGGTGCCTGGGGCAGAATACCCACCGCCTTCGAGCCGACTGCAGCTCCCGGCCACCCTAGGTAGGGTTTTGAGACGGGAAACCTGTGCAGGAGCAGGCAGCCTCTGAGGGGCCGTTAAGGAAGGGTGCACTTCTTCCTCCACTTCTTCCGCCTAGTGCGAGGATGAGAGTGTCCCCTGGGCAGTGCCCATGCATCATGTGCTCTGTTGCCGGCCGAAAGGCCAGGGCTTCGAATCTACCCAGAAGTACTGGAGAAGAAAGGCCTGGTGTTCTACTCTCCCCCCACCCCCCAAATATCAGCCATTGACAATCCTATGAAGCATATGTCTAGTCTGACATACATGGTGGAGGGGTGTCTCCCCCCAGATTGGGAATCAGCTCCAGGGCAGCCAGACCTCCCACATGAGATGCTCACTGCCATTTGAGGGCGGGGTGGTATCCCCACTGTACAGCAGAGGAGCTGCAGGCTTAAGCGACTTGCCCAGGGTGGCAGAGGCACCGATTTGAACCCAGCTCTCAACCCTGTGCTCTTACAACACAGGCAGCTGAAGCTCAGGAGTGATGGGTGACCTGACCCTGCCGCACTGGGGCAGTCGACCCTCCCGGTGGCTTCTAAGTGCATGCTGCCCTCTCGTTCCAGACTTCCCACGCCAGGAGATCAAGGCTGGTGGCATTCCACATGGTTCCTCCTTGACCCTGGGGCAGACAGTGCAGCTGCAGGGCTTCTCGGTGCTGGAGACACGTGAGGATGCCCCTTGAGCACCTGCTGGGACCCGGAAGGAGCACACAGCTGCAAGCCAGGTGGCAGGATGCAGGGATGATGCCTCTGGGGGTCCCGGCCTCCCTCCCACCCGGGCGCTAGGAGCCGTCCCCAGGCTCCAGCCGGGAGCCTTGCCGTGCAGGGGCATGGCCAAACCTTTCTTCCGACTCCAGAAGTTTCTTCGCCGCACACAGTTCCTGCTCTTCTTCCTCACGGCCGCCTACCTGATGACAGGCAGCCTGCTGCTGCTGCAGCGGGCCCGAGTGGCCCTCCCGCAAGGCCCCCGGGCGCCCGGGCCGCTGCAGACCTTGCCCGTGGCTGCGGTGGCACTGGGCATGGGCCTGCTGGATAGCAGAGCCTCGCGCGAGCCCCGAGTCAGCCCAGACCTGCTGCTGGGCGTGGACGTGCTGCGCAGCCCCCTGACCCGGCCCCGGCCTGGACCCCGCTGGCTCCGAAGCCGCAACTCGGAGCTGCGGCAGCTGCGAAGACGCTGGTTCCACCACTTCATGGGTGACTCCCAGGGGCCTTCTGCACCGGGCCCTGAAGTCCCCAGGCCAGCCACTCACAGCCAAGGTAGGTGCTCTGCCCTGGTTCCTGGGCGGGCCAGGGGTCACAGACATGGCATTGTTCCCCTCTCCCCCATAGTGGCAGCCAGAGTAGTCGGTCCCGCAGGCCCGTGACTCCCTCCCTCCCTCCTGCTTAGAGGGGGCCGGTGTAGGATCTATTTCTCGCACAGCTGGAAGCCCTGGTGATTCCAGGCGGATGTGCCCGGGGGTCACCCAGAACTTATCCTTGGGGTTCAGATCCAGCTGGGCTGGCATCCCAGCGCAGCCTCCACCTCCTGTGAGCGAAGACAGGCACGTCATTCTCCAGGCCCCTGTGACGGGGAAGGTCAGGCAGCTGTTGTTAATTAATAAGGTCTGATTTGCCAGGTACCTGTGAGGCGTATGCTTAGGATTGGATCTCAGCTTTAGAGACGAAGGAACAGAGGCATAGAAAGGCCTATTCAATGGTCCTGGGACAAGCATTCAAATCTCATGGGGAATATATTTGGTTCTAGGACCCCTGTGGAGGAAGAAACACAAGCACATACAGTGTCCCCTGGTCGATCCTGGCTGACAGAGCCCCGGTAGGATGAGGTAGAACTTTGAGTTTCCAAGACTAGCTCTTGACTGAAGCAGGAAGCCTGCTGTGTCCCCCGTGGAACGGCTGGTGCCTGCCAACTGCTTGCGGTTCCCAGCTCCAGATGCACCCCACTGCGCATTTCCTCCCCTGGGGAAGGAAGGCCGTCAGCAAAAGAAGACCAGACTCCACTGTCAGGGCATCCAGGCTGACTTCTAGAGATTGCACCACCCCTGTGGGCTTCCGGGACTGTAACTTTTTACAGGGTTAGCCCTGTCGTTCTCCATCAGAGCCAGTGGCAGTTCTGAACCGCTGACCTTGGAGTTAGCAGCCCACTGTGTACATAGCCACTGTGCAACCAGGGCTCCTTAATAAGAGGTGCCAGTAAAGGGCTAAAACCTGGTTGAAACCCGGCAGGGGGCACCCAGGATCCCACCCCAGGGCTCAACACTGGCAAGTCTAAGCAATCACTGTTCAATAGGAATTAACTCTGCCTCCAGATTTAAGGGAGAATGTGTTGTTCTCTCTGAATGTGGAAACCAAACCTGGTGGGCGCTGTCGGGTCCCCTAACTGGAGGCCCTTACAAAAGCAGGTAAAGGCTTGAGCCCCTCTGGAATTCCCCTCCCTGCGGATGGCCCTGTGGGTCCAGCAGAGCCAGGCCAGCCTCTCCCAGGTGGGGAGCCAGCCCCAGGGACAGCTGCAGGCCTCAGACAAAGCCAGCGCCTCTTTGCGGCCGGGCAGCCCGCCACGCTTCCTCCGGAAAGGGGCTGTGCTGAAGCGGCGGGAGCTGCAGGAGGCTCCATCCATCACCACGCATTTCATTATACCTTGGACAACATCCATAATGGGATAAAATGTCAGTAAGTTTACTAGGGGAAAAATAGTAACTTCTCCATAGCCAGTTTGTTTTTTATGGACAGTAATTTCCAAAGACATCCCAATACCTCCAAAGCCACCGTTAATCGGTGCACGGCATGTCCATTTTGATGTGCAAATGAACAGATGCGAGTCTCACACAATAGCACCCCGCCTCCATTTCAGCCGAAAGTAATAAACCCTCCCAGCGAATCCCGCACAAGTCCTTTCTTTGCTGCCCGTCTCGCTTCTGTCAGGGACTTAGGAAAACCATTTGTTATTTTCCCCAGCAGAGAGAAAGAGGAGGGGCCCATTCATGGGGCGGAGAGACCATCTGTGTGGGGTGGTTCAGCCCCTTTTTGTAAATTGAGCCGGGCCGGTTAGGATCGGCATCTTCTTCCAGCACAGGTCAGCTCTATCCGATGACCGATGACCGGCTGGTCCCTGGGCAGCTTCTCCTTTCTTTCAGAATCACCTGGCCTTTTTTTCGCTGCTTTAGAGGCATGCTGTCTTCCCTTGTCCGTGTGTGTGTGTGTGTGTGTGTGTCTACTTTAGCAAATACTGCTCCATTATCCCTTGGCGTGAGTGGGGGATCAGAATAACAATCGCTGTTATTTACTGGGACCTCTGGCGTGTGCCAAGCATTGTTTTGTGCTGACCTACTTCGGCCTCATTTAATGGAATCCTCAGACCCAAACAAGCCCGGTGCCATTGGGCCAACTAACTCCAGAGATCCTTGCCTGTCAGAGCAGAATCGTGTTCCCAGACCTCCCCAGAGGCTGATTCTCCCGCTAGCCCATTTCCGGGCTTTTCTTCTGAGGCACCATCTGGATGGATTTGAACCTTTTACCTTTGGGCTAGCAGCCACTTGCCGATGATTCACTGATCTGTGTGTGCTCCCCGGGGCCCTGTAAGGGACTGAGGGGTTTAATGATGGTGAAGATTGCCTTTCAAGGAAGTGGTCTCACAGTGTTTTGGGTTGGCATTGATCCCTAAGCATTTTACCAAGTGGGAGTGCATGTTAAGTTGGGTTCGAAACACTTTCTACGTGTTACCCCATCCTGAAGTGCTCAGAGAAGGGAAATAGCACATTGTAGTCACACAGCCAGCTGATGGGGAAGCTGAGATTTGAACCTGAGTCTGCTGGTTCCACAGGCTGCTTCTATTCATCTGATTCTTCAGAAACCTGTCCTCCTCAGCTGTCAAAGGCTTGGAGGTCAGGCACCTTTGGAAGCTTTCGGATAATTTCCCCACCCGCAAGGAAGCATGCTTCATAAGTCCTGAGCTTGTGTGGTGAAGTTCAATTGAAAGGTGCGATGTAATGTCTCTCCTCTTTTGCGGAACGCCACAGCAGAAATGTCTCAACTCTCCATCTGAGTGTAGCTGGTGTTAGACTCAGCTGGCATGTCCATTCTCCCTGACCTGAATGGAAGTTTCCTGCTGCTGGCTGGCTCTGTGGGTGTCAGTGAGCTCTGAGATGTGCACGAGAAAGGCAGATGTTTGGAGGGGCCTGGGTTTCTGGGCAGAACTCCTCAGTAGGTGTGAGCCGCCCTTACCCATGACAACTCCACACACAAGGGGACAGAATGACTGAGCCCTGTGTGTCACCCCCACGGTTGGCTGGACATCCAAAGATGAGCAGATTTCCAAAGTGAATCACTAGGGCCTTCTTGCTTTTCACCTTCTTCTGGAAGCTTTGCTGGAATCTGCTCAGTTTCATAGCACATAAACCTCCACTGTCAGTCAAGCAATGCATTGACTGGAATCCAACCCACATCTTCTCCTTGGAAGGTAAGATTTCTGCCACCGAGGGGTTCGGCCTGAGCTTACTGACTTCCTGTTGGGAGTGGGTGGCCACATGTGTGCTGAGGACCAAATTCATGGCCCGGAAGTGGGGCACAACCCACTGTAGCCACTGTGCCCTCTTCAGCCCATGCTCTCCTGCCTGAACATCGCTGGGCCTTCCAGCATTGCCTTGTGCGCCAGGGATTCTAGCTTCCACAGTCTTGGTCGCCTTTCTCTGCTTTGCCTGAACTGCATGGTTCCGGCTGTTGTAGCACAGTGGTGTCAAGCCAGCAGGACCGTTTCTCCTTGACCTTGCGCTCTCTGCGCAAGGACGTGTTGGTGGTTTTGACCTTGAAGCCCCCGAGGTTGCAGTGTGGCTTGAGAAGGTGGGACACATTGTGGCTGAGCCTTCATGGGCATCGACAGTGTGCCACTGGGGTGAACACAGGGCCCCCATCCTTATGCAACCTTAAGTCATGTCACTGAGAGTTTAAAGAGTCCCAAGTTTGAAGATGTTGACCGATCCCGGTTCATTAAAGAGATAAGGATGGCAAAGACGTTTTTTACTTTTTGATCCCCGAGACAAGAGCTGTAAGATTCAGAGGAACGAGACACCAGCGTGGACTTAGGGTGGGACTGGGGGGCTTCAAGGGCAGCGAGAAGCACAGGGTGGGTGAGGAGCTCCTTGACCATGGGGGGAACTGAGGCAGAGGACACGGAAGTGGTTGCCAAGACCAAAGATGCAACTGAGTGTGGGGTTCACAGACAGGAAACCTCACCCCAGAAGATGAAAGTTCGGCAGCCCCTCCCACTGAGCCCCTCCGCAAGGGGTGAGTTGAGGCTGGTGTCTTGTAGCCAAGATCCTCTGAGGAATGGGAACGTTCAGAAGGGGAGCCGGCTGGAAGAGCTCCGCCTGGAAGAGCTGCCTGGGCGCTGACTGGCAGTCTGTTGGGAGGTTCTGGGCGTGTGACTCGGCCGAGACAGCCTCATTTTCTGGGCGCTGTGCTGCGCGCACGCCACAGGTGACATTTCAGAGGCGCCCAGGAGCGGAGGCAGCCATCCTCGGGAGACGTGCGACGTCTTTATCACAGGTGCCGATCCAGATCTCGGCGCAGCTCCTGTGGGGGTGTGCTCACAGCTTGGGGACTGTGCGATCGCCTGTTTGCAAATTCCCAGCGTACCGCTCTGTCCAAACACCGCACACACGTGACATTTAGACGCTGGCGTGCCTTTGCACTGTGCCCGCAAGGATTCTCGGAGCCTCACCGAGCCACTCTGGGGGGCATGATCTTCTACTCCCCCCTGCCCGCCATGCGATCCTCAGATCCCACCAGATGCTAATGTGGTTGGGTCAGACCTGTCTTAGCTCTGTGGAGTAAGGTCACCCAGAGTCCCCTTCCTGAGGTGTCTGAGAAGTAGCAGAGCTGGAAGAAGGCTCTGAAGTGAGCTGGTCCGATGGCTTCTTGCCACCCAGGACACCTCTCATCTACCCAGACCAGACCATGATGCCAGCCTCCTTCACCCTCTGTCTGCCAGCATTGAGGGGACTCACCTCCTCCCAGGATGAGATTTGCCTGGAAGCAGCTCTTCTCATTGGAAAGGCCTCACTTCAAAAAGATGCTCATTTGTGCCATCACCAAACCCTTCCCTGTGGACTGCAGTGAGACCACACAGCCTGGGGCCCGTCATCAGGCAGTTTGTAGAGGCAGGAGACCTGGCTAGGACAGACAGTGGGGCTGGAGCCCAGAGGAGACAAATCAGCCTTCTGCCTGGGTCGTGCCAGGGTGGTGGGAGGAGGGGCTAGACTGGCTGACTCCCCTGTCCTGGCTGTGATGTCCAGGTGGACAATGGGCCATTCACCAAGGAAGGGGGCAGGAGACAGCCAGGCGAGATGTCCCAGTGGACACTTGCCTCTGGTGCCCCATGGGAGGCTGGGGTGGCAACTCTCTCCTCTTGCAGGTGCCATGTTCGGGAGGGCAGCCCCTCTAGCTCATCCTAAGGACAGGCCCCCGATGAAGACCCTCCCCCTACCACTCAGACTTCTGAGTCTCCACTGTGCCCTCCTGCAGGCACGTACCTGGGGTGCTTCAGTGACGATGGCCAGGAGAGGACTCTGAAGGGGGCCGTGTTTTACGACTTGAGGAAGATGACCCTGTCACACTGCCAGGACGCCTGTGCCGAGCGGTAAGTGCATGGGCGGTGTCACCAGCGTGGGTCAGAGACCTTCCCCCAGACCACGGGAACACAGGGAGATGCTGGGCTCACCAGACAGCGTGGCTGCTGGCTCGCCATCTCTGGCCCGGCTCCAGACCCACCACTGACCCCTCTGCCGGCAGGTCCTACTTCTACGCCGGCTTGGAGGCCGGAGCGGAGTGCTACTGCGGGAACCGGCTCCCGGCGGTGAGCGTCGGCCTGGGGGAATGTAACCAGGAGTGCAAGGCGGAGAAGGGCTCCGTGTGCGGGGGCGTCGCCCGGCTCTCCGTGTACCGTGTGCAGGAGCTGCAGCCAGGCTCCAGGAAGCGTGAGTGTGCCCGACCCCGCCATCCCGCCCGCCTGCCTGCCGTCCCTGACCCACCCTCCCACTCTTCTCCTCCGGACCCTGGAGGTCCAGGCTCCCTGAGCAGGACCTGGCCTTCCCTCCTGTCCGCTTCATGGGGTGAAGGGAGGAGTGGAGATCGGGTGTGGCCAAGCTGCGGGAGCTCATGATGGAGCCCTGCCTTTCTTTTCCCATCTTCCGGGCTTCTTATTTCCTTGTACGGTTGGAACACAGACCCCACAGGTGGGCAGAAATGGTTTTCTCACTGTCTGGATGCTCCACCTCCAAATCCAGCTCGATCAGGTTGAGACCTTCCTTGTAGGTCGTCCTGGGGCTCCATGGTTCTTTGGACTCTGGTGTGTGTGTGTGTGTGTGTGTGTGTGTGTGTCTAAGCATCTCTGATGATAACTCAGAACTGGTTCCATTTAGAATGCATGCCTACTCGGGGGCGATGGAGTGATGGCCCAATGTGAGTCTGCACACCCACAAAAGGGAGCCCAGGTAGGGAGAGGAATGGGCAGCGTGGCTCTGTGCACATGGGCTCAAACAGCACAGCGGTGATGTGGAGGGTACAGGACCCAGCAGCGTCTGCTTCTGTTATGCATGATCCAGCGATGATGGCGAAGGAGACCTGAGTTTCCCCCCCCCATGCATCGAGGGGCTAGGATTGCAGCAGATACACATTGTTTTATTTTGGGGGGGTGGTGTCACAATTTAATCTTTAATACCCAAAGAAGAAACACTGAAAGGAGGCCCGAAGTCCAGACCTTGAATTCAGCTAAAGTGGCAATTGGCAAACAGCAGGAAAACAGAGACGAGGCACCTCCACACCCCCTCTCTGGGTTCCTGGTCTCTGTGGATGACAGAAGCAGACAGATTTCTGGCACGCCAGGGAATCTGGAATGTTCCTACACTACAAAATACCTGTAGGGTGCTGCATACAGTCTAGCGAACCTCCTTTTAAAGGCTGAGGTGGCCTTGGAGGAAGGTAAGGACCCCTGGACCCAGAAGTGAAGAGGGGACCGAGAACCCAAGTGGTGAGAGCAAGGGTGGACTTGTTGTGGGGGAAGTGGCTGGACGTGTTGCTACCAGACATAGGTCTTCATTGTCCTTCAACGGTCCTGCTCTGGGTCCAGACTCTGATGAAAAACTCCCTAGAACTGGAATTCCATTTCCCTGGAATGGAAATCTGTGAACATTCTGATCTCAAAAGTATACATGTGCACCCACCGCCACCGATTCAGGGTGGGAGAAAGAAAGAAGCCTGCTCTGTTTGGTCTCAGGCTTAAGGGGAGGAGAAAGTCCATCTCGCTCAGCCTCTGTACCCACTGGCTTGCGTTGGCATGAAGTTGAGATTCGAATGCCTATGATCTGCCGGGTCCTAAGATGCTCCACCTTAAAAGGTGACTCTGGGAAGCCTGGAGGGGAGGACACCTGACAGAGACAAATGCAAACTCTCTCTTGAGATCTAGGCCATCAGAGGAAGCCCACGTCTAGGCAGCAAACAGCAAGACCGATAGCATCTCTGCCCCAACCCCCACCAAGAATTTCAGCTAAGAGGGCTACCAAATCTAGCAAAGATTATAATGGAAGCACCCAACTAGCTGGGCAGGACACAGGGGGAGTGAGCTCCAGAGCCAATGAGTCGATGCATTTGTCAGCCTATGCACCTATTCAGGCCACCCGTTTTATGACTGGGAGGGACCCAAGGAAGGAATCAGGAGTAGGTGGAGAGCCTGGCACCTACACTGAGGAGAGGGGAGTGGCCAATGATAGAGGCCCAGCCCAGGGGCGGGGCCTGTTGACTCAGGTACACAACTGCTCCAGGTCAGGCGGCCAGGACCAAGGCTTTAGCAAGAGGAAGATAGATTGGTCTCAGAAGGAAGCAGGGTAGGGTCTGATGACAGGTGGTTCTGCGCATGGCCTCTTAGGAGGGCCCTCAGCAACATGTGAGTTGGCCAGAGAGCGGCAGGTCAGCGTGGAGGTCAACATGGCCACTGTGCACCACCAGGATCAGACACACAGGGAGAGAGATTCAGTGGGTCGCTCTGGCCAGCTGGTGTGAGGAAGAGATGAGGCCTCTGAGGTGCGTCTCTGAGAGCCAAGGGAACAGAGGGAGGAAAGGGACTGAGGCAGAGACACCAGCTCTTGAATTTGTAGATGGATGAATGAGTTCCTCCTTCATGCACACCTGCTCTGAAACTGGCCCTGATGGTTTCTTAACAGACAGTGAGGCCAGCCTGCTGCCAGCCAGCCAGGTCACCATCACGAGGCCCAAGTGACTCATGTTGGCTTCTGAGGTCATTACTTTTTCTGGGTTCACACAGCATCGCCACCTCTGGCCTCTGCCTTCCCTCCAGAAGGGACACACCTCTGCTTTCTGCTCACCAGTCCTGCCTGCTCCCTCCCTGGTTCCTGGAGGTGGCCTTTGTGTCTATCTCCAGCGGGTCCATGAGTGAAGGAGAGACGATGCCAGCCCCAGATCTTGAGTTAGCTGGACGCAGTGCCAAGGTTGATATTGACAATACTCGGGAGGTCTGGGAGGTTGACCTTGGCTTTCCTGCCTCCTTCATAGTGTTTACTTGTCGGGATGCAATACGCAAAGTCTTCAGTTCGAAACCACAGCTGCTCCTTGGGAGACGGACGTAGACTTTCTACTCCCGTAAGGAGCTAGAGTCTGGGGAAGCATAGGGCAATTCTACTCTATCCTAGAGGGTCAACGGGAGTTGGCATCCACTCAGTGGCAGTGAGTGGTGTTTTGCTTTCTCAGGGCAGAGGGCTGACGGGACCTCAGGAGGAGACCAGGGATCACTGCCCCACCCCACCGGCAGCTTAGATTGTAACTGAACCACTGGGAGAAAGAAAGGAATGAGCGCCATGGTTACTTAGTTATATGCCCCAGTCAGGCACAGGAGATGGGCCTGAGTAGTGGATAGATGCCTTCACCTTGGAGGCATCCTTCTGCCCACAGTGGGCCATGGGCTCACACCTGGAGAGTGTGGAAGAGGGAGGGCAGGGAAGCAGACTGCACTGGGTGACAGCCTGTTCCCAGATCATCACATCCGTGAAGCCCAGGGGCGGCTGATGCTAGCACCTCCAGCTGCACACATATTGTGAGCAGGGCTAGTTTGCGCAGGGCCTTCTCGGGCATTAGCTCATTCAGTCCACTGATGTATTGAACCCTGTGAGCATTCGTGATCCCTGGGGCTTCCATGGTAGAAGGCTCGTCTAGCATGTGGGAGGCCCAGGTGGTTGTTGGAGGCTAGCATCTTTTGGAACAGGTTTCAAGAGGAGTTCCCAGAGTGGGAGGGACTTGGAAGAAAAACCCAGGATCTGTTTCTGGAAATCAATCAATGACAACCCAATGGCTTGCAATGATCTGATCCACAACCAGTCACAGGGGTGGCAAGGATGGGGCAGCCTTTTGTTCCATTGTGCCATGCAGGGTCAGCTTGAGGGTAGCTGAGTAACTGGCTGTTTGTCAGAGTCGGGGCTGGGGATGAGATGGAGGGTCCTGGAGAGCCCACTGGCCCCTTGCTGAACCCCCTGAGGTCTGGAACTCCCTGGGTTGTTGACCACCCTACTCTCCCTACACCTGGTCTGCCCATCCCACTCTTGATCCCTGAGCCTGTTCCCCCTAGATCTAGTCCACCCCCTTGAGGTCCAGAGTTCAGGGCATCTAGATACTTGGCTCTTGGAAAACCTGGTCATGTGACAGAATACAGTTTCTAAGATCAGCACTAGTAACCACATCAGGCTTTGCACTCAGAGCTGGCGCAGATAATGTGCTTGGGAGAGATGGCCCTTCCTATAGGCTGTAGGGAGTCTGTGTGCTGAAGCCAGGACCACTAGGGCGGTGGTCAATAGCCTTGTCAATCCAAGGTTTGGTCCGGCTTGGCATGTTGGCATGGACAAGCCCTCCTGCTGTGGTCTGGCCACTGAGAGTGTTTCTTGCTGGCCAAGAAAGGCAGCATAGAGACCGAGCTGGAAGATGCTCTGAGTCCGTGCTAAACTTATGTTAAAAGGAGCATGGGCTGTGATTTCCTACATGCAAAAACTCTGACAAGCATTTCATCATAAGACATAGATACTGCAGTGGGTGTGGAGATGTTCCAGAAGGCTGATTCACACAAGGAAGCTGAGTGCAGAGCAAGACTTGTCCACCAGAAGGTCTGGAGAGCACTTTGGTAGATGGTACTCTTTGCAAGATGGACTTGAAGGACATTCCTAGAATTTGGGTGGGAATTCAAGGTCAGAGACAGCTGCATCTTATCAAGAAACAATGCCAGAGGTGACTCTGAATGTTCAGCAGTGGTGGACTGTGACAGGAACTCAGCTTGCTAAATTTACTTTTCTTTTAATATATGCTCTAAAAGGGCATTGGATTTTCCAGAGCAAACCCGATGTGTAGAATCTAGAGTGTGGTCAATGCCATATTACACACACACACACACACACACACACACACACACACATATGATAGGAAGGATGATCGAGTAGATGAATGGGTGAGTAGGTAGGTGGGTAGATGGATCTATAGATGGATGGGAGAGTGGGTAGATGTATGGATGGATGAATGCGTGGATGGGTGGGTGTGTGGGTCAGTGGGTGGTTGGATAGCTGGATAGCTGGATGAATGAATGAAAGCATAGGTGGATGAATGGATGGGTGAGTGGATGGATAGATGGGTGGATGAATGAGTGGATGGGTGGGTGTGTGGGTCAGTGGGTGGTTGGATAGCTGGATAGCTGGATGGATGGATGAAAGCAGAGGTGGATGGATGGATGAATGGATACATGGAGAGATGAATGGATGGGTGGGTGAGTAGATGGATGAATGGGTGGGTGAGTGGGTGGATGGATGGATGGATGGATGAATGGGTGGGTGGATAGATGGGTGCCTAGATGGATGAATGAGTGGATGGGTGGGTGTGTGGGTCGGTGGGTGGTTGGATAGATGGGTAACTGGATGGATGAATGGAAGGATAGATGGATGTATGGATTGGTGAATGGAAAGCTAGGTGGATGGATGGGCGGATGGATGAATGGACGGATGGGTACATGGAGAGATGGTGGAAGGAGTAGACGGAAGTGTGGGTGGAAGAATAGACAAAGGGAGAGAGAGCTGAGTAGAGGGATGGATGGAAGACAGGTGGAAGGATAGGTGGATGGTCGAACATTGTCCCAAAAGAGAAGTAAGATTTGAACTCAACAGTTTTGGGTCAAATGATCCCTTGTCGGTGACTCTGAGTGACCAACGTTGTAATCTGAGGTGTCTATTGAGGACATTGTCTGGCCACCCCCATCCCGAGGTCGCTTTCTGTCTAAGTTTCCTAGCGCTGCCAGAATACCAGGTGAGGGGGTGGGAAGAACAGAAATATATCGCAGCGTAGTCCTGGAGGCTGGAAATCCAGGGATCATTCCATGTCCTGCTCCTCAATTCTTATGGTTTCCAGCACCCCTCAGCACTGCTTTGCCGCTTGTAGAAGTCGTTTCACATGGCTCCTCCCCCCTGTGTGTGACTCCTTGTCTCTGTCCTCGCCTTTGACAAGTCGCTGGGCAGAAGGGATTCAGACCAGGACAACTTAACTAGGGGGTCACGTCTTCAAAGAGAGACAGCCTCTGCTTCCCCACACAGGGCCACCTTCACACGTAGAAGGGTTAGGACTCCAACAAGTATGGGGGGTGGCATTCAATGGGAAACCCTTGCCCTCTCCTATCGGAACGCTGCTCCCATGAGTCTGCAGACCGCCATTTCTAGGCTGGAAGCCCCTGGTTGTTCCCATGACAGAAGTCGGCACCCTTTCTCACCAGCACCCCGTTTCCTTTCCTGCAGGGAAGAGCGCCACGTACCGAGGGTGCTTCCGACTGCCAGAGAATGCCTCACACGCCTTCCCCGACCCCCTGATCCAGGCCAACATGACGGTGGACACATGTGCGGCCTTCTGCTCCCAGAAAGTAAGAGCGGTGACCGTTGCACACCCCTTTCTGAAGCATTCTCACCTAGGCACTGACCCCAGGAGACGGAGTTGGTGCCCAGGTAGGCTGCACATGCACATTCTCCAGCCCAGAGGGCTCGGCCACACACCGAAAAGTCAGAGGCGGCTGGGAAGGAGGCTGCAGCTGGCATTGTGTTTTGAGGCTGGGTGGGGAGTTGTCAAGGAAGCATGTCAAGCTGGCATGAATCGCCGATGGTAACTTGGCTTCCTTTGGAAGGGAAAAGATGCTGGCTTGGGTCTTGGACAGAACAGATGCATTTCTCCTCTTTGCTCTGTGTGTGTGTGTGTGTGTGTGTGTGTGTGTGTGTGTAATTGACGAGGGGGACTATGACGTGCATGTGGTCCTGGCGGAGCTAAGTGGAGTGGGACTCTGGGCAGGGGCTAGGATGGGGGGCCCTGAGGTGCAGTGGGTGGTTTCTATAGGCCCTTGTTTGGTGTGGTTGTGTAACTTCCACCAAAGGATTAGGTGGGGCTATGTAAATAAGGTGTTCATGGTCCACCGGGGGGAATTGGCGGGCTTGCTAAGGACAAACATAAGGTGCCTGGCACCCTCATAGGACAGGGCTATGCAAACAAGGTGTTTGGGACCCTAGCAAGGGGAGTTTTGTCACCCCTTTAGGCAGAAAGTGAGACACCTCCCTAAGGGAGTAGAGAGTATTATCCTTTGGACTCGGGGTCCCTGTGCTGAGAACTTCTTACCAGGGGTCCTCAGACTTTTAAAACAGGGGGCCAGTTCACCGACCCTCAGACCATTGGAGGGCCGGACTATAGTTAAAAAACAAAACAAAAAAACAACTCTGAACAAATTCCCTACAGGCCTGGGATGAGTTGGTTGCTAAGTAGGACAGCGGCGGCAGCAAAATCCAGCGGGCTGGATAAATGTCCTTGGTGGGCCGCATGTGGCCCATGGGCTGTCTTTTGAGGACCCCTGTCTTAGACAAAGAAGACAGAGAAAGAGCCCTCAGGAACCACAGTACTGGAGATGGCAGGAGATGATGAGAAGCGGCTGCAGAGACACAGTGATGGTGCAGTGGGCTTCCCATCCAAAGGACAGGGCAGTTCCAGCGGCTGTGCCAGCCACCTGGAGAACTGAGTGTCTGGTGGAATGGGATGGCCATGGGCACTTACTAACCGGTGGATGGGTTTTGTAATGCTTGCCTGAGCAGGACACAGGCCAGCCGTAGAGTCTGTGGGGGCACATGGCCAGAGAAAGGCCTGACTGCAGTCACAGTGATCAGAATTGAAGAACTATATCCTGAGTCCTTCCTGATCCTGAATGGCAGCCTGTTAGTTCCCTCATAAGCCTCCTCGGGTGTGATGATGGTCTGTGCATGTGACTTCGAAGGGGATTTTGTGTGGCCACTGCAATGAAGGGTCTAACAGAGTGGGAAAGTGGCAGGGGCCATGGGGGCATCAGCTGGTGTCATTACTGGTGGAAAGGCTGAAGAGCTGATGCTCCTGCTGACGTGTCTGGCCCTCGTGTGCGAGGGAACCCCTGATATCACCGCCTATTTTGTAGCCCCCCACCCCCCAAGGCCGCTGTGCTGTGTTCTGAGCCAGCTCCGGGGGTGGGGGGTGAGGGGGCCCTAGGTGAGTCAAGGGTTTGCAGAAGGCAGGTGCTGGCATGTGGGACCAAACTGCTGTGTCCGAAGTGCACTGGGATCTTGGCTGGCCCTAGGTAGCCTTGGCTGAGGCTGGGGGCTGGCTCATCCTCCACGGAGCTGTGGAACTTGGCAACAGAAGAGAACAGAGTAGGGTTGAGGAGAGGTGGGAGCCTTGGCCTGGATGATGACGCTGTTTCCCCAAGCACAAGTTCCACATGCCATTGTCTGCCTTCTTGGGTTAACTCTTCATTGTGAATGTAGGGAAGCCTCCCCCACCCCCATGTAGTGTGTTTTTCTCTCCTACAAAGGTTTCCCCTTTGAAGTCCTCCATCACCAACCTTTCTGGAGCCGCCTGCCAAGGAAGCCTTGAGCGGCTGGGTTGGGGGGACACACTGTAGGCAGGGGGCTGCGAAGCAGCTTTGTTGATTGTCAGATCATCTGGCCTGCAGACCTCTGTGTCCATCGTCCCCTTGGTGCCCCCTCCCCCAATGGCTCAAACAGAGGAGAGGGTTAGGTAGATAGGGACCATGCTCAGCTGGCAGCCAGGCATAAGCTGCCCTGTTTGAGGGGCCAGCCCACCCCACTCCCCACCTGCAGCTCAAGGCAGCTCTCTGCAAAGACCCCCCCCTTCCATCAGGATCAAAGGAAAGCAAGTGGTTCTGACCTGACAAAGGCAGGCCTCCCTGGGGTCAGCAAGTGTGGAGATGCCCGCTGGGGTACTGAGCCCTGCAAGAGAGAGCCTTTCCCTGTGGTTCTCCCCTCTGATCCTCCCAGCAGACCCTGCTTGCCACAAGAGGTTCTGGAGGTGCCCGGAGGGGACAGGGCCCACCCGCAGGCTGGGCATAGCCGGCTCTGAAGTCCTGGCATGCCTCCAGCACAGGGTTCATTCTGTGGTATCTCAGAGGTGGTTCGGCCCAGAGGGGAGAGAAGGCAGGGGAGAAGCAGCATGAAGAAGGGGAGCAGTCCGTGCCCCCCATCGCCCTGTGGTTGTGTCTCTCTCGCTTCTAACAGTCGTATGTTCCCATGCAGCCGCGTCACGAGGTGGGCCGGCGCTCTGGGGGCACAGATCTGGCATGGCTGGATGGCTTTCACCCCCAGTGGAGATGGGCCTTCTCAGCATCCTTCCCCCATCATCCTCAGTGCCATGCTGCCTTCCTCTGCTCCCTTCTGTCTCAGAAGCGGCCACATTCACGTAACCAAGAGAAGCCCTCTTCCCAAAGAGGATTAGGCCCTCACAAGTTCGGGAACACACAAGCCAGCCACTCACAGTCCCGTCTCAGTTGCCCAGTTTCCTGCCCGGGAGGCCTCTTGATGGCCCCGGCTTCTCCTGCCCACTTTGAGAGGAGCTCGGTGACCCTTCTACGCCGTGGCCTTGAAGTCACTGCTCCCTCACCCAGCGCACAGGGAGACCATGCACTGTGGGACTGTTCTGCACTTTGGCTCTTTTTGGTATCATTATAGACTCTATGTCATTTCATACATGAGGGGCCTGGTGGTGTAGTGGTTACATGTTGGGCTGCTAATCATGAGGTCAGCTGCTGCTCCTTGGGAGAACGTGGGGCTTCCTCCTTCTGCAAAGAGCTACAGCCTCGGAAACGCACGGGGCCCTTCACCCCGTCCTGTCCAGTGGCTTCAAGTCGGCATCGACTGGATGGCCGCGCGCCCTGCTTTATGTTGTCTAATTCCGTAAAGTCTTGTGATTTCATATAACTTTGGTTGTGGTAATTTTATGCTTTATATAACTGTCTCATGGTAAGAGACTATGCCACCCAGCTTTGCCATTTTAACAACGTCGTTACCTGTACAGTTCCCCGATCGTTACTTCTCTCCACTGAGTTGTGTGACATTCACCACTGTTTATTTCTAAACGTTTTTCAGACACCCAGTACCCAGCAAGCAGTAACTCCCCATTCTCCCGGCAGCCCTGCGGTGTGCATGGACACACACACACACACACACACACGCCCCTGAATGGATACCAACTCACAGGGAACCCGATAGGACAGAGTTAAAGGGTCCTTTGGGGTTTCCGAGCCTGGGTATCTATAGGAGGAGATAGTCTGAACTTTCTCCCTTGGAGCAGCGGGTGGGTTCGAACCGCTGACCTGGCAGTTCGTAGCCTAACCCCTGACCAGTGCTCCTGGTTTCTCTGTCCTACCTCTTGCGTACAGGTGGGATCATACAGCATCTGTCCGTTGGTCTCTTGTGTATTTCAGCTGACACGCTGCTTTCACCTTTCACTGGTGCAGCACAACTTCCTTTCTCTCCACGGCCACCTGTAGGTACCACGCGTGGCTTGTTGATGGACACTTGGGTTGCTCCCCGTGGGTAGCAGTCGTGAGTAGGGGTGCTGGGAACACTGCTGGACCGGCGCCTGTTGGAATCTGCACTTTGAGTTCCTCTGGGTAGACACACGTGCCTAGGAGCGGGTTTGCTGGATCCTGAGGCAGTTGTATGTTTAGCGCTTTTGAGGAACTTGTTCCTGACCCTTTCCATCATGCGGTCTGCCATGGAGATTGTGCCACAGCAGAGCAGAATGGGCTTTCTCATTCTCTCCGATGGCTGCAGAAGCGTCCTGGGGCTGTTGGTGCTGGGAACTGCCCTTGAACTCGTCCCAGCTCATGGGCTCCCTACATGCCATGCCCGCCAGCAGCTGCAAATCAGACCGCTGGGGACCTTACAGGGCTGCAGCCTCTGAGTTTTACACGTAGACCACCAGGTCTTTCTTCCTAGTCTCTCTTAGTCCAGCAGCTCCCCTGGAATCTGTCCAGCCTCATAGCCATCCCTGTGCCTTCGCTGTGCTTGAAGGGACTGTGGATCTCCCTGGGGGAAGGCGAGGATCCTATCACTGAGTCTGTGCTGTTCCGCCCAGGGGTGACAGACCCAGAATGTCAAGATCTCAAGCCCCACACATTTTTGCCATCCTCCTTAATTCACACTTATTGGGCACACGCCCAGCGTGCGTGCCCTTTCTGCACAGAGGACCCACCAGTGCCCGGCAGCTTTTGCATGCTGGGTGTGTCTGAGGACAGGCTCCCTGCTTGGGCTCTGGCCCGACTGCTCTGAATGACAGGGCTCAGAACCGTTCTGAAAGGCTGTGTGGGCTGCAGCATCTGTCCTGTTCTAGCCTCCCCTGGATTGTTGGAGGGGGCTGGCCCAGTAGGCGTGCCCTCCAGTCCCATTGTCTCCATCCTGCAGCTGTGAGGAGCCAAGTCATTATTTCCAGCAGGAAAGCAGAAACCGGGTTTTGGCAGAACACAGGCAGTGGGACTGGGCCCAATCCCGGTGCTGACACGGTGGGTGAGTGGGTGAAGTGAGGACATTCGGGAGCCAGCCGCACCGGCCAGCACTCACGAGGCCAGTGAGGCAGCAGGCACGGAAAGGCTCTGAAGCCCGAGACCAGGGCAGTGCAGAAGGGGTGAAGGAAGCTAGGTGGGAGGCTTGGAAGGGGGCGGAGCAGGGCTTTAAGGAAGGGTCAGAGCTGGAAGAAGGGCCACTGTGCAGAAAGGCAGGAGGCAGGGGCTCAGGGAGGACCTGGCAAGAAGAGGCAGCTGTGAAGTAGAAACAGGTTGAGGTGGGGTTCGGGGGAACACAGCCCACTTGGCCCCAAGTGGAGTATTACCTAGAGGGGGAGGAAAGCTAGGGTTGGAACAGATCGCAGAGGGCCTTGAATGTCTGACTCGAAGTTCAGACAGCTTGGGTGCTCTTTTCCAAGAAGTAGGAGCTGAGAAGCCCGGGTGGCATAACGGTTATGCATTGGGCTGCTAACCGCAAGGTCAGCAGTTTGAAGCCACCAGCCACTGCTCTGTGGATTAAAGAGAAGGCTTTCTCCTTCCATCAAGAGTTAGGGTCTAGGGAATGCACAGGGGCAGTTCTACAGTGTCATGTAGGGTCGCCAGGCTATTGTGGAGCAGGGAGAAGAGGGGGTGATAAAGGAGACAGTGGATCTGAGAGATTCCACAGGGGCAGAATCCACAAAAGAGCTGGCAGAGCCCACAGGGAGGGGGACCTTGCAGTCTCTCGCACGATGATGGGGCATGGTGCGGAGCCACCTGTCAAGGGGTGCTAGAAGGGTGTGGGGGTACTCTCTGGGCCCCTTCTGGAGCTAACAAAGACCTGGCTGTGGATTTAGGGATGTCAAGTTGGGAAATCCTTGGGCTGTGGTCCTGGTGAATGCTTATTGCCACTTCCTGCTCTTGGGAGAGGCTGAAGAGGCGCATCTCCCCATATCTGTTGAGGTCTGGTCATCTGACCAGCATTCCTACAGTGTCCAGGCACCCGATGGGTGGAAAAGGGTGTTCTGTACTCCCTCCTGCTCATCGAGAGGGGCTGCCTGGCACTGCTGCCCTGTTCAGGAGTGCCAAGCCCTTTCTCGTGGAAGGCCAGTGGCTTGGAGACTGTGGGCAGTCCAGCAGTGCCTCTCGCCTACCCTCCTTTTGACTGACGAGCAAGCTGGAATGCCCAGTGGCAGGGAAGGGTTTAAACGAGGCCCCGGCCATACAGACATCGATAATGCAGCTATTGACAATGTGTCCAAGCACCTTTCCGATGGAAAAATGCTCACGTGCAATGTTCAGTGGGGCTGAGCTAAATCTGGGCATAAGGAAGGCCCTTACCCTCACTTCTATGAGAGCTGGCAGGGCCCTGGCTCTGAGAACAGTAGATGTATGCGATAGGGTTGGGGAAAGAGGGATTGGGCCCCTCCCTGCAGCACCCTCATTTCTGAACATCCTGAGCTTTGTGGCCCAGGGTTTGTGTGTGTGTGTGTGTGTGTGTGTGTGTGTGTGTATTAATCTCCACAGTTAGAGCTGTCTCATGAACATGGATTTGGGGAGCTCTGAGAGTCTAGTGTGATGAGGTTATAATCTTTGGGGTGCTGCCAGCATCTTAATGACCTGACTCTATGCCAGCAGAGGGGACCCGGCCAGGGTATTGTGCTTTTAAACCTTGGTGAGATGGTCCTCGCTCCTCAACTGGGATGCTAGCGAAGATGGAAGGGCACCTGCTCCTTCTCAGAAACCCTTAGAACCTCTCACCTCCTGCATGGAGATGGCTGGAGGTGAGAGAGGGAGCAGAGCTGGCAACGGGGAGCCTAGCTCTTTTGCAAGTGCTCCCAGCTCAGAGCGGGGGTGGTTCATTTGGAAGCCCGATATCTGCGCAGGAGCAGACAGGCCTTCTCAGGGCTTGATGAGTGAACTCTAACACCATCTGCAAATAGGTTACTAATATGTGGAGCTTCACTAGTTCATGTGCTGTGTGACCCCAGATTCGTTCTCCTAGAATCTGTGAGCAGTTCTCATGACAAACGGAGGGGGAAAGGATGGTAGCATTCTTCTTTGAGCCTCTTCGGGGCGTCTGGGCTGTGCATGCAGAATATTCATCCTCTGGCTGATTCTCCACTGGCATGTCTTCTAAGGATCTTTGCTCATTGAAGGCGAGTGCTAACAGGACCCTACCTGTGAGACAGAAAGTCACGTATTCATGTGCACGTGTGGCTGGCCAACTGCTGTGCAAAAGGACACTGCTGTGGATCCCAGCAGTGGCTCTTTGTCTTGAGTGGGCTCGTGGGCTAATTGGGGCAAACCACTTCACTTTTGTCAAAGGGTGGGATGCTAACAGTCCGGGTTTTCAGGTGGTTCCGTGATGGAATTCTCCCCTTCCACACATGTGTCCAAATCCTTTCTCTATGCTTACTCAATCGGTGAGCCCTGGTGGACTAGTGGTTACGCCTTGGGCTGCGATCCCCATAGTCGGATACTGGAAGCCACCAGCCGCTCCTCAGCCAAGAAGGGGCTTTCTCCTTGCATCTAGAATGACACACTTGGAAACCCAGAGCAGTTCTATCGCATCCTGATGGGTGCCCATGGGTCAGTGTCACCTCAATGGCAGTGAGTTTGCGAGGTCATTCCATGTGTGCTAAGCATGTCATCTGATAAGCTGGACTGTTTGAAGAACGCAGGGCCCAGTTTGGAGGCGAGCTTATTAACAGCTTTCTGTATACGGAGAACGCATCCTTGTGTCCTGAAAGTCCGGAGGACTTGGAGCACGGGCTGATGAACGTCAGAGACCGTACCCTTTAGTATGGATGACCATCGTGGTCAAGACAGCCTCAATCTTCACGACCTGCCCAGTGGACCCCATTGTGATCAGTGGAGAAAAGATGGAAGCCATCATGAATTTCATCTTGCCACAGCCAAGGCTCATGGAAGCAGCAGTCGTGATATGCTGGGAAGAAGACCGCTGGACAATTGATGCATTCGCCTGATGGTATTGGCAAACAATAGCAAGAGTACCATGGGCTGTCAGAAGAATAAAGAAATCTGCCTTACAAGAAGTACAACCGAGATGTTCCTGAGATCGGGCGAAGATGTTTTGGCCTGTTCACAGGAGGAATAAGCCCCTGGAAAAGGACATCGTCCTTGGTGAAAGAGAAGGTCGTCAAGCAAGAGATGGTTTGACCCCGTTGCTGTGGCAATCGGCTTGAGCCTAACCACAACTGTGTGGATCGTGCAGGACCAGGCAGCCCCTCCGGGTGCTGGGACATCGATAGGGCGCTGGAGTTGGAACTGACTCAGCACCAACAACATGCAGGAGACCTGGGTCGCCGTCACACAGCCCTGGGTCCCGGTGTCATTCACTTGGCATGAGATTTGCCCCAACGTGAAGGTCTGGCTCTTTCCCCCAAGCCCTGCAGCCACCTTCGTGGGCACCTCCTGCCCCTGTGGTGTCTTTAATTTCAGACCAGGCTCCAGAGTGAAGCGTTTGCTGGAAACCCTGCCATGTCTTCCCAGATGTCACTCAGAACCCATTGCATTCCTGCTTTTGCCTCCAGGGAGTGGAGGGGGATGGGATAGTAGATCCCTGAGTAGGGCTTTTAGGAGGATGATTTACAATATCGTGGACCCCAAAGACTCAGAGCTATTGGCCTCGCCTCGGGACCTCAGTTTCCCTTCCTGTCTACTCTGAAATCTCTGCTTCTAGGTGTGCCTGGTGATCCCAGGAAAGGTGCTCAAGGAGGGATTGCCATGGAGTAGAGGAGGCTCAGGTAGACCAGTTTGCTGGAGTGACCTTGCTCCTTGCCTGTTGGAATATTTCTGCTCTGTGGCCCTAGCCACAACCCTAGCCATTGCAGGTGGATCTCACACTCCCAGAGACCTGCCCCTGCTGACTTGACTTCCGACGACTGACTGCGTGCCCAGGCCTCAAGCCCAGTCCTAGGCACTGGCTGAACCCCTACCTAGGCCCTGCCTGAGTCTCATCATTGGACAGCTAGAATCACCATGAGGTGTCCATCTTGCCCTGAACACAGGCTAAGCTCTCCCTTATTTCTACCTGAGTCCCAACCCTGGACAGCCAGGCTCAGCGTGGATGCAGGATGAAGATATAGAAGCCACCCTGCCCTGGTGCTGGCTGAGTCCTTACCCAGCCCAGCAGCAGGCTGAACCCACACCCTCTCTCTGACCCTCATCTGTGAGATGGAAACCAGCCCACTTCGGGGTCCCAACTTACTCTGATCCTGCCCCCTCCACCTTTTCTGCTCTCTTTCTCCCAGAAGCTTGGGAGAGTAAGGGCGGTAGAGAGCGGGAGAGTGGGTGAGTTGGCAAAGGGATAAGATTCATCAATATTTAATTTTTATGGAAATCATGTCCTAGACATCCCCTAGGGGCTGAAAATTGTTCTGTGTTTTCAGAATCCAGTGATGTTGCCGAAGCGGTTATGTTGTAAAGAAAACCACGTTACCGTCTGCAGTTCTCCCGCCGCTCTGCAAACACCCAGAAACTTGACAGTTTAACTCATTCAAGGAAGCCCAACCGGGTTGGGTCACCGGTGGGAGGCAGCCCCGTGACTCCAGCCCAGGGGTATGAGATTGTGAGTCATGGGTGTCACAGAGGTGTTGCAGCTGAAGGAGGAGACAAAGAAAATCCTACTGGTGACACTGTCTTCTTCTGCCTAGTCCCCACCCCCCTCTCTACCCCTACCAATCCCAGGATTCCTGGTGATGGGAGTTTTTGCAAGAGCTTTCCTCTCTTGCCTCTTGTTCAGGGTGCACTCCTCCAGCTGGCCAACCCAAGCGTCATACCCAAGTCTGTGGCCATCAGTGTTGGGGTCGTCAGTTTCTGCAAAGGACGTGTGCTCATTCATTTGGTTGAGCATGTATCCCTCCATTGACTCACCCATCAAACATTTATTGAGCATCTGCTGTGTGCTGGATGCTATTCTCAGACGCGAGGATACAGGCATAAGCAGGCCCTACATGAGGCCGATCCCTGGGCCTCACTCAGCCCTGGCCTGGGGAGAGTTGGAGGAGGGAGTCCAGTGGTGAGGATGGATGGTGATGACAAGAACAGAGGCTGCAGTTCTCACGATAGTTTTTCGCCAGCTCACATCAGCAGGGGAACTTGTTTTCAGAAAAGCCATCCAGGTTCCTCGCCAGGGTCAAGTCTTAGATTTGGTTCCCAGCTGAGCAATGGGTCTGTGGGCGGCGGAATCTGGTGGAAGACGTTGATTAGTCTCCACCACCTTTTGTCCAGGTCCTTTCAAGGCTGATGGCATCTGTGAGGGGGGCTCTGGCCATGACGCTGTGGCCGAGAGGGAGGCCAGAGCCAGGACTGCAGCCCCAGTGGCTCACTGGGAGCCCACTGACTCCTTGCAGCAAAGCTTCTCAGGAACTAATTGGTCAAGAGGAGAAGGGCGCCAATGGACCTTGAGGGAGGAGCATTAACCCTTTGCTTGGTCTGAGTTTCAGGCCTTGATGCTGGCCAAGGTGAAGGATTTTAAGGAACCACTCAGGGTTAAAGGAGTGTCCTTGGCCAGGCTTCCAGTGCAATGAAGGGCCCGCTGAACTAAGGGAAAGAGTAAATGAGCGTTTCCATGCATGACTGGCCTCAGTCTTCTTCCTTCCTCCTCCAACACGCCATGGGGCTGACAATATAATCCCCCCTCTCAGATGATTTGAATTATGATGCCAGCAAAGAATATCAAAAGGACCAAGGACCTCCAGGAAAACAAACAGAATTGTCTCCAAAGAAGTACAGTCAGCATGCTCCTTAGAAGCAAGGACGGTGAGACTTAGTCTCATGTAACCTGGACATGCTGCCAGGAGAGCCAGTCTCCAGAGAAGGCCATCAGGCTTAGTAAAGTAGAGGGATAGCGGATAAAAAGAAGACCTTCAACAAGATGGACGGACACCGTGGCTGCAAAAATGGCCTCAAACATTAGAACAGTCATGGGAAAGGCACTGGACCGTGCAGCGTGTTGCTCTGTGGCGAGTAGGGTCTCTGTGAGTAGAAACTGACCCAGTGGTACCTAAGAGTGACAGACGAGGAAACTGAGACTCAGAGGGGCGTAAGGACTTGCCCAGGGCTCCATGGCGGTTGAAGTAAGATTCTGGCATTTGACTTGTCACACTGTGCGCTTGTGACCTGGTCCCACTGGGTACAGTGCCCACAGATCCCCAGAGAACCTCCATACCCCATCCTTCATCCTTGGAGAAAATGGAGTCTCCAGCACCTGCAGAAGCAGCCTAGTCTTACTGACCCCCTGGGGTGAGGTGAAGAGGCAGGGGAAACCAGTGGGAGGAAGCAGAGAAAACTAAGATCCCCTGACTCTTCCAGGCAGACAGACCTGAGGAATCTGCCCATTTACTAGATAGCGAAAACCGAGGACCCCAACGAGGAAATAACTGTAGTCCCATAGAATGTAAGAGTACTTTCAGTGCAAAAAGAAGCTCTGGGTTCTAGAAGCAGCTTATGAAGAGAGAGAGAAGGAGAGAGAGAGAGAGACAGACTTCAAATGCAGTATGTGAATAATGGAAAGCCTTCTCCCACCATCTCAAAGCATCTCTGTCAAAATCATGGACAGAGGCAATACAGCTCCTAATTCTGAGGCACTAGAAGGATGGGAAGGCTTGAACGTGTGTGTATGTGTGTGTGTGGCAGGGGGAGGGAGACTGCTGGCACTGGGGGAGGGCTCACCAGCCTGTGTATATAGGAGCAGCCAGCTGGGGCAGGGAGCCTCCGGCAGCCCGTCCTCCTCCCTCTGCCTCCTAAGAGCACCCCTCCAGCTCCGTGCCCGCCCTCCCTTGGCTGAGATGCGATGTCTATTGTCTTCTCAGTGTCAAGAGCCTCCGCTTTGCCAAGCCACGCTCAGAAAACGCTATTGATCGCCCTTTATTTATTTATTTATTTATGGGATCGCTGGAGGCAAAAAAAAAAAAATACAGTCAGTTCGTGCAGTGTCTCTCCGAGCTGTGAGCTGTTGTCCCCCTGTGCCCCCCAGCCCCCAACACACACACACACACACACACACACACACACACACCCTGCTCCTCTCTCTATTCCCACAGTGGGCCAGTGGTCGGCAAGCTGCTTGGGCTATAGCTGCTGCTGCTGCTGGAGGAGGATGCAGAGTCCATTCCAAGTGACCCCGGAGGACACAGCTCTATGGAGTTTGTTTGTTTGTTTTTGGTGGGCATCACTGTCCCTGGTGGTCGTGGGTGCTACCTACTGGATTTGAACCGCCAAGCCCGCGGGCTGCAGTTCCGCACTCAACCACTTACGCCACCGGGGCTCAGCCCTCTGTGGAGTTTTCTAAGCGTAATCTTTACAAGAACAGAGGGTTACAAGCGAGGTTGCTAACCCTGCGGTGGGAAGTTCAAACCCACCAGCCTGTCACTCCTTGGGCTAATGATGAGACGATCTGCCCACATAGAGATGGACAGTCTTGGACGCTCCATGGGACAGTTTTGTGCCCTGTCAGAGGGCTGTGAGTTGGGACTGACCTGGCAGCGGGGGGGGGGGGGGGGGGGGGGGGGGGGGGGGGGGGGGGGGGGGGGGGGGGGGGGGGGGCGGAGGGAGATGTTGGGGTGTGTGATCATCCTTCCAGTACCAGATTTCCAGGTATCTTATCCACAGGACTACTGGCCGGCCTTACTGCCAAAAGACGTGCAGGAGCCATGGTGGGGGAGATTCTGAGGGTGCTCTGCCAAGGGCTTGGTGGTGTGATGATTACATGTTGCACTGCTAACTGCAAGGGCAGTGGTTCGAACCCACCAGCCACTCTGTGGGAGAAAGATGAGGCGTCCTATTTCTGTCAAGAACTCACAGAGACACTTCTCCCATCCACTCCACGGCAGTGAGTTTGGCTTTTTTGTTTGCTTGTGTCTTTAAAAAATTTTTGCTCTATGGCAGATGCCCATGAAGGCAAGGAAGCTGAAGATGCCTCGGTGATAGTGTGTCATAGCCAGTGTGCCCGGTGGAGACGATGACGCTGTTGTTGGTGTCATTGTTGTTGTTAGTAGCTGTCAAATCGGCTCCAACTCACAACCCAACAACACACCGCCCAGAGCTGCCCCGTCTTCCCTGGCCCCTGCCAGCACGATGCCTTTGGAGGGCCTTGCAAGGGCTCTATTGTGGGCCATTGGACTTCCGTGGTTTTCAGAAGTAGATCACCAGGCCTTTCTTCCAAGTCTCTCCAAGTCTGGAAACTTGCCTGAAACCTGCTCACCAGCAGGGTGGGCCTGAGGGTACTGGAAATACCAGTGGCATAGCTTTGTCACGGGTTCGTTGGCACTTAGGTGGTGGGCATGTGTCTGCCAGCCCAGACCAGTGGTGAACTCTGGAGGTCCTGTCTGGGGGCCCCTGGGTCTCTCCTGAGTGAGACAGAGAGAAGGTACAGGAAGACGGGGCGCTCGTCCCTGGTGCCACCTCTAAGAGTATGTCCAGTGATACTCGCCCAGTACCGGAGCTGGGGAAGGCCTGGCCCACACATTGACCAGAGGTACTGTCTTCTCTCCCTTGTTCTCACAGGAGTTCCCCTTGGCCATCCTGAGGGCCTGGGAGTGTTACTGTGCTTACCCCACGCCCCAGTTCGACCTGCGGGATGGAGTGGATGGCTCCCTGTGCGGCCAGGAGCCCGAGGTCCAGAGGCAGGGGCCCTACGGCCAGGTTTACCAGACACCTGTGCAAGGTGAGCTCCCTGCTGCCACCCCACGTTGGGACCTTTGGCTTGTGGGGTGGGGAGGAGCTTTTGGAATACGGAGCTGTGGGTCCTGGCAGGCTGTGGAGGCTGTCGACTGGGCAGACTGCTGACCTGGCCCTGCAAACCTCTGGAATTAATGAGAGAATGGGAGAGGTGGGGGCGGGACCAGCCTTTCTGAAGCTCCTGCTATGACTAGACACAGCCCCAGATGTGTTAGGACTTTGCCTGTGATCTCATGAGCGCCTTACATCACCCCTGCTTTGTGCTGCTAATGGCAAGGCCAGAAGTTCGAACCCACCAGCTGCTTAAAGGGAGAAAGATGAGACTGTCTGCTCTGGTGAAGATTGGCAGTCTAGGAAATCCTAGCAGGGCAGCTCTGCCCAGTCCTGTAGGGTGATGACAAAGCAGAATCAACAACCCACCGGGGCTGTGGGTTAGGAGATGCACAGAGGTAACGTTCCTAGAAGGAATCCAGCCTTGGTTCGTGGTCAGAGGTAGTGGGGGGGTGTCGTCCACCTCCTCTGACTCAGGGGACCCTGGTTAATGGCCTTAAGGACAGAACTGGGGCTGGGGCCACAGGCCCTGACTGCACTTCTGCTGGTGCACGGGGCACCAGCAGCCTTGTCGCTGAGATTTTTCTCTCTCCAACGACAAGTGTGTGCCTCTGGCTGCCCCTTTCCCTCCAGGGGCCTCCGTGGCCCCACCTGTTCATTGGAAGTCTCGAACTAGGAGTTCCTGCGCCGGGGGCTCCCTGAGTAACCCCGAGACCACTGGTGGGCTTTCAGACACTCGGTGCACAGACCGGAAGTTCCTGCCTAACAAATCCAAAGTGTTCGTGGCCTTGTCCAGCTTCCCCGGAGCCGGGAACACGTGGGCGCGGCACCTCATCGAGCACGCCACCGGCTTCTACACGGGCAGCTATTACTTCGACGGAACCCTCTACAACAAAGGTGAGTCCCGGCTGTAGGGGCGGGAGGGAGGAGTGTAGCGCCCTGTGACCCCTCCCATTCCTCATCCCTTCCCCCACCCCCACCCCGGCCGCAGCTCTCCAGCTTTCCCCACTCTAGTGTGTGCATCCCCGAAGACTGCGAGACCCCCATGCTAGGCTGGACCCCCACAGGTGCGGGTTTCACACATTCTGGAGGGGAAAGGGAGTGAGGGCTTGGCATTGCAACCTGCAGGCAATGCCGGTACCGCAGACGTGGGAAACGGCTTGGAGCAGAGAGAACCCTCCGCGTCTGTGGTAGAACTAGCGGCAGGGATTTCCCTCTTGATACACATTTCCAAAATGGTGGGTAATTTTCAGAACCCTCAGTAAGGAGCAAGGGGTAAGGCATCAAAATGGTGTGGTGTGTGTGTGTAACATTCCCAATGTGTTAGGTTCCTCATTCCCACCCCCCAAGTAAATGGACTTAAACAGCTCGAGTCTGCATGGTTTAAGAACTAAAGGCCTCAGACAAACCCAGTGATATCCACCGAGTTGACAAAAGGATATTTCTCTATGTTCACAGCTGACATTTAAAACCATTTCTGAACTAGTGCTGGGTGTAGGACAAAATGGTACATTAGTCATCTCCTGGAGAAAAATGGAAACCATTGTCGAAGCCCAGCTGTGGGCTCTGGATTCCCCTGCAGCAGTCTTGGACCACTTGGGAAACAGTCTAGTTGTTCTTGTAAGCCAGGCCTCTCTCCTAGGAGAGCTGTGGTGTTAGGGTCACCTGTCAGTGAGGAAGAAGTAGCCCAAACCCATGGACACTCTAGCCTGGTCCCCTGGGACTCGCTCACTGGCGCACAGGGCACAGTGAGCCGCATCGGTCAACCGGAAGGCCATTATTTAAGCAGATGGTCATTTGGGTCTACATACTGTTCAATAGCCTAAATGGTTGGAAACTGGGTGCCAGAAATGGGGTGATGCTGCCTCACAGGCCTTCAAGATGTCCCATAAAGGTCTTTGACCTTTATGGAACTGGTGGCCTTGACACACTGAGAGTATGATGACGCACACACACACACACGCACACAAATCACAAGACAACTGCAGAACCAACCTAGAGGGTGAATGGGGTCTGAGCCCCATGGCCAATGACTGCCATGGGAACAGTTGAGGTAGGCAGTGGACACCCGCAGTATCTCAGGAGTGTCAAAGGCCTGGTTTCAAGATTATTGAGCCCATAAGGTTTAACTCTTCCTATTCCGGAATCACCCAGCTGGCTGACAGATGGAATCAAAGCCAAGCCTGTTGCCCCATGGCAGAGAGGAGCCTGTTGAACATGCTTTCATGCATTTCAGTGCGTGAACTTGTACTTCCAGAGTCAGACGACCTGCCGTTTCCCGTCTTCAAAGAATTCCTCCTTGCTCACTGTAGATTCATTCCTAAAGGGAGGAATATGTTTCCAAGAGTGCGAGGGGAGCTCAGAAACGTATGGAGTGTGTCTCTTGAGTAGCAGGGGAAGATGCATTCCTGGCATGGGCTCTGTGGCGTGCGAATGTAGCCATCTTTTTCAGAAGCCGGACTCCTTAAGTCGATCCTCCCCTGCATTCTGCATTGTCTATATGGTTTTTACCCCCCAATACAGTGTAAGATCCCTAAATGCAAGGCCTAACTCTTATCCCTTGATTTCCAACATAAAATCCGACATGGAATTGTCATCGTGTGCAATTCAGCTCAATTTTGACTCATAGCCACTATAAAAGAGAGAATACAACTGCCATGCAAGGTTTCCAAGACTACAACATTCATAGAGCAGCTCGCCGGGCCTTGTCTCCTCTTTCAGTTAGCAGCCAGATACTCACCATTGAGGCACCAGGGCTTCTCTGTCAGAATTCTCACAGAATAATCTTTATTGGTAAATGTATAACTCTGGGTGGATGGATGGATGGATGGATGGACTGGTTGGTGGGGAGTAGGGGGATGGATAGTTTGATTGGTGGGGTGCGTGGAGGAATGGATGGGTTTGTTCATAGGCGGGTGAGTGGATGGATTAATGGATGGATGGATTGGTTGGTGGATGGATGGGTAGATGGATGGATAAATGGTCTGATTGGTGGGGTGAGTGGAGGAATGAATGGGTTGATTGTTAGGTGGGTGAGCAGATGGATCAATGGATCAATGGATTGGTGGATGGATGGATGGATGGATGGATGGATGGATGGATGGATGGGTGAGTGGGTAAATGAATGGTTTGATTGGTGGGGTGGATGGAGGAATGGATAGATTTGTTGGTAGGTGCATGAGTGGATGAATGGAGCTTGGCCTTTTCAACTAGTGGTCATTTGGGTTTTGAGTACTCAGTACTGCACAAGAGACCCAGGAAGGGAACAGGAAAGGCTCTGTTCATAGAAACTGGTCCCTGAGTTCCAGAGAAGCAACTGAGATCCTAGCCAGACCAGTCCTGGGGCCTAAAGTGGAGAACCACTTCATAGACACATGCGAGACAAGACCCTGTTTTAGGACCATGATGTAAGACCAGATGGTGGGGCTCTAGCCCTGAGTCTGATGATGGAAATCTTAAGCCCACTATGGGGAAGTGGGTCAGAGGGTGAGCGAGAGCCATGCAGACAGAGCCATGGTGTTGGCACCATGGTCCTATGAGATTGTGGGCAAGCCACATGCCCACCCTGACCTTCAGTGTCTTCATCTAGCTCTGTGGCTATTTGTGTGGCTCATGGGACATAATACCTGTGGACATGACCCCAGCATCCACATCTCAAACATCTGTACAGGGAGCGTAGTTAGGCTCTCTGTTCCTGGCTTCCAGAGGTCTACAGAAGGCACCTCATCTCCACGCATTCTGGAATGCCTCCTGTTCTCACTTCCTCTTGGGCCAGGCTCATTCCTGCAGTGCCTGACCTCCATAGGCCCATCATAACCCCCTGCTAATGGCTTTCCCTCAGGGTGCTGGTTACCTCTCAGATCCATCTGCTGTTCTGGAAGCAGAGGTCCCACCCATGAGCATCTTCCTCCAGAGGGAGGAAGCATCTTCCTCCTCTCTGTTTCTCACGGGCAGGGTTCAAGGGTGAGAAGGACCACTGGCGGAGCCGGCGCACCATCTGCGTGAAGACCCACGAGAGTGGCAGGCGGGAGATCGAGATGTTTGACTCGGCCATCCTGCTCATCCGGAACCCCTATAGGTCCCTGGTGGCCGAGTTCAATAGGAAATGTGCCGGCCACTTGGGCTATGCGGCTGATCGAAACTGGAAGAGCAAAGGTAAGGGGGGGGGAGGTGTCTTATCATTGTGGAAGAGGGGGGTGCTGTGGGGATCCAGGACCAGTCCAGGGCCTTCTGACACTGTGACTCGCTGTGGCCATTCCTGGGCTCACAGAACTTGGGTGACTGCTGGAAGGTAGCAATGGGATGAGATCCACTCGGTCACTCCAATGGTACAGCTCACCCCACCCCTCCCCCACCTGCCCGGGTTCCGACAGCACGCCTTTTACATGGCATTGTCTCTGCCTCCCCCCCAAGTGAGTGGGATCTACAGTTCCTCCCCATCCCTGTGAGAAGCACAAGAACTTTAGGTCCAGGTGGGCCTGGGTTTACCCTTGTGTTAGTCTGGGTACATTAGAGAAATCCACAGAAAGTCATATGTATAAGAGAGAGCATTATATAAAGGGTAAGTACACATCAAGAAAACATCCCCGGCTGAGCCCAGGTGGCGTAGTGGTTGTGCGTGGGACTGCAGCCCACTGGGTTGGAGGTTCAAATACAGGAGCAGCTCTCCAGGAGCAAGGCTGGGCCTCCTACTCCCACCACCCGAGGGCAGTGATGCCTCCCCCCCAAAAGAAAACATCCAACCCAGTGCTGCCCAAGCCCCCAAGTCCAACAATAACCCGTATGTCCGACATCAGTCCACAAAGACCTCCTCCATCTCACAAACACACACAATGACATTGACTGCAGAAGGAAAGCCGACTCAGTAAGCGTGTCAGCATCTCAGTGCTGACACGGGTCTCCACAGGGCGGCTTCAGCACCCAAGGCTGCATCGGGGTAGGTCCAAGTGGCTTCTCCTCAGGGATGCGTTGCAGGAAGTGAGCCTTGCCAGCTGCACCCTGGTCCGACCCTCAGAAAGCAAGAGACCCGGGAACTAGAAAGGCGAGGCTCACCGAGCCATTTATCTCACCACCCTTCAATGAATCCCACGTGTGTTTATTGGCCAATAAACTTTGTCTCAAACCCCCAGCTACCTGGAGGCCCTGGGTCCTCATTCATAGTCAGATAGTCATCTTGGCGCATCAGTAACCTAGCTCTCGTGGGAGCTTCTGGGTCAGGGAGGTTACATGGGTTCCTAGTCCAAGGCCAGCCCCCCAGGTGTTAGCACCTGCTTAAAATGCTGCCGTAGGGCCCCTGGGTGTGCACCTGAGGAAGGTGCTTAGCCAGCGACTATCCGAAAGGCTGGAGAGTGCAGGCCACCCAGGGGCAGATGACTGGTGGTTTATTTCCCAGAGAACCAGCTCCTGGGGAACCCATAGCACCCCGTTCTCAGCCCTCCCACGCGGGGGTCACCTGGAGGCAGCTGGTTCTGTTTAGTGTTTGCTTCTCACGGACTGAGTGGTCTCCCGCTGGGGACTTGCCATCACTGCTGCTCTCCAGCTGACGAAGTGGAGGCAGGGAGAGTTCAGCCATCGACTTGTCCCAAGGTGGCCTGCCTGGTGTGTGACGCAGCCTGGACTCTGATGCCGATGTTCTGAGGCCTCTTTCATTCGGCCTACTACACACTCGGGATGGCAGGCCTCCTGTGTGCCAGGTTCCGAGGAACCCCGAGTTGAAGAAGTCATGGTCTCAGCCCCCGGAAACTCTGTCTAGCCTTGATGCTTTTTCCTTCCCTGGCATTGCAGAAACAGATCCGTCCAAACGCAAGCCCAGCCCAGGCCGGCCAGGTGGGGAGAGAGAGGAGGCTTGGGAAGAATCTCTAGGCTAGGCAGGCTTCTTTGGCTTCTGGAACAGCAGAAGCAGCTAGGTGCCCTCAGTCAGCTTCCCAGGCCCCATCTCCTGTCACCTTCAGCCGTCTCCTGTCTGCCTTGCCGACTCCCCTTCAGAAAAAGCTCAGTAAACCCATGGAGGGGACTCACCCCGGACAGGCAGACTGAGACTTGCAGTGTCTCCTCTGCCTGTGAGCCACTGGCTCCTGCACAGGTACATAACTCTTCTTCTGGAACTTCCCTTTGCTCATGGTAAGAACAAGGTTAAAGATGATCCCTTTATGCCAACTTTGTTTGTTTGTTTGGGGGAGGGGCAAAGAGAGGGGGAGTTAGCTTCAAGACCGTGATCGCCCGGTCTTTCTTCTGAGTCACATCTGGGTGTGTCCGGACACCAGACTCAGGAGAGACCACCCCTCTGGGTCCAGAGCGTTCCTCCTCCAGTACCCTCTTTGGGCGGGTCTCCTAGCTGATGGCAGACCCAGGCTCTGACATTAACTGTCCCCACCCAGAGAGTCTGTGTCTGCAGTGAGGGGTCCAGGCAAGATGGACCCCCGACAGTGGGCGTCAGGAAATAAAGCCAGCGCCTGCGCCTGTCTCTTGACCTCCGCCCCCTCTCCGACCCCGCAGAGTGGCCGGACTTCGTTCACAGCTACGCGTCTTGGTGGTCGTCGCACGTGCTGGACTGGCTCAAGTACGGCAAGCGGCTGCTGGTGGTGCACTACGAGGAGCTGCGCGGCAGCCTGGTGCCCACGCTGCGGCAGATGGTGGCCTTCCTCAACGTGTCGGTGAGCGAGGAGCGGCTGCTGTGCGTGGAGAACAACAAGGAGGGCAGCTTCCGGCGGCGCGGCCGGCGCCCCCACGACCCCGAGCTCTTCACGCCCGAGATGAAGGAGATGATTAACGGCTACATCCGGACCGTGGACCAGGCCCTGCGGGACCACCACTGGGCGGGGCTGCCCAGAGAGTACGTGCCCAGATGATAGGCTCCCCGTCCCGCACCTGCCAGGACTGCGCCACTGCGCGCAGCGCTTACGCACAGCTTGGAGACGTGGGCACTGTGGGAACAGCCCTGATGGAGGGCGCGCTGGTTGCGGCCCGTGTCCGCATGACCTCACGCTAGTGAGACATATTGCCTGTGCTCAGGATGCCCCGTGTGGGCACAGCCAAGCCACGCACAGGATGCCGTGCCCCGACACTGTGGCCCACCCTTGAAGTCAGCGCAATGCCGCCGAGACATGTACATAGAGAGACCTCAGATTGGAAGGAGGACAGGCTCTTTGGGCTGGTGGGCAGCTTGCTCTGAGCAGCCGGGACAGTTGAACTGGCAGTTGGAGCTGCTGCTGGCCTGGGTGGCCCTGTCTGTGTCTGGCACCCATAAATGTGTTCAGCGTGTCCACTGCAGTCTTGCCTCCGGTTCTTTGCGGTCGGGCTGACAGCAGACCTGCAGAGAGGTCCCCCACTCACATACCCTCACTTCAGGTTGGCTGTATGTTATATGCCCTTTGCACCTGCCCACCCCCATCCCTCCCCACTTTCCCTACAGGGTATTTCCTTAAATGGGCTTTCTTGATGGGCTTCTTCTTAGGCCATCCCCAGAAAATCTGGGGTTCGTGCCAAGCCCCACAAGTCGGATGAGGTGGTGATCATTGCTACAGTAGAGCAGGGACTAAGACTTGAAGGGAACCCCTAAAGTTAAGGGGTTCGTCCAACAGCAAGTGGAGTCTTGGGGGTGGGCATGGGAGACTGCCCATGGAGAGATGACTTCAGAGATCATTGCGCCCAATAGCACTCCCTGACCCCATGTCAACAGGCCCCTCTCTGAGGGGGGGGGTCCCATGATGGCCCTGCAAAGAGCCAGGCTGCTCATGAGGAAGTGGGTCCGTACCATCCGTCCACATGACCCCCAGAGACCTCTCCACTGTTTCCGGTCACTGTTGTGTTGACTCGTTCTGTTAGCCACCCTCTGCCTCTCTGTGAGGCCCAACTCTTTCCCACCGTCCGCCAGACCCTCTAGCCTCTGAGAGGGAGGCCTTCACAGTGGCCCAAAGCATCTATAGAAATTACCTGGAGAGGGAGGTGGGAAGGGGAGTTGAGGGAGGGAGAACTGCCTCAGCTAAGGCTCGGAGACCTGGAAATCCTTGGGTTTGAAAAATGGTGGGAAATTGCTTGCACTGCACTTGTGTCCTCCTTTCTGCTTGGTGGGAGGAGGGTGTGGCTGGAGGCAGGGCTGAGGAAGGGACTCTGTCCTTTCAGCTATGTAGCTCTCAAACCTGGTGGGGTGAGGATGTAATAACCATCTTGGGCCACTCGGGTCTCCATCTGTCTAGAGTACAGAAATAAGGTGGTAGAAGTCAACTTGCCTGCTGACTTCTGAGAGGTTGGGTGGGGAGAGCCCCTCAGCCCTCTGACTTCTTTAAGTCTGGAGTAGCCTTGGCCAAGCCCTTGGGCCTGACTTGGGAAGGATCACCCTCAAGGAGACCTTCCAGCCTGAGCCAAGCATCTTTGAGAGGAAAGGATGGAATCAGTGATTTGGGGGAAGCTCCACCCATCTCCACCCTGGCCCAGAGAGCACTGCCAAAGTGGAGCCTACTAGAGCCACTCTTTGTCAGGGCAGAGACTTCCCAGTGAGTGAGTTTGAACAGAAGGCCTCCTGGGACCTCCAGGTCTTCCCTAAGAGGCTCCCAGAACTACACTGATAGTGGAGTTGTTCTTGTCCCTTCCATGGCCTCACTAAGATGAACTGTGATGAGGTCTTTGTAGATGTTCATTAGTGCTGGCCCACTCCATTGTCAGGAACGTCCCTGATGGCACTGCTCCTGTGATAGAGGACCATTGGGGGACCACTCAGAAATCCCACACTGCCTTGAAATGAGGGGGCGGGAGCAATGCCACTCCATCCTGGAGCAAACCCTGGAGTCTCCAAAGAGCAAACATGTGTTGACACAGAAGGGGAAATCCAACCTCCCCCCGCCCCCCCAAGACTGGTCCCTGACTTCGGTCTGGGCTCATAAGGATCTTCAGGGAAGAAGACTCAGAAGACGTGGAAGTTGGACGTGTGTGGCTGGAGGACTGTCAGGGCAGCAGCCTAGGTGTGACCCTCTGGGCTTCCCCTGCCACCCTGGGAGTGGGAGAGATGGGTGGATGGACCCATACGTCACTGCCACCAGGTACTTAGAGTCCTCCTCTCCCTCCCAATGAAATGTCACCTGCTCCAGTGGCCTGGTGGTATGTGCACGCTGGGACTGCAGATGAGCAGATGATCCAGGTCTCAGTGAGTCACTGGACTCCCAGGCTGGGTGGTCCAAGGAGAGGCAGGTGCCCTCCCTGGTGTTGCTGGTTTGCAGCAGCCTTCATCCCAGGTCTGCCTCTGTAGACAGTCTCACCAGAAATACAGAAAGACTGAGTCCAATGATCCTTCTCCCTCTTAGGCTTCATCTGTAGCTCTCAGAAAAGAGGATGCTGTTTTGTTAGTGTATACGTATCTGCCATTAGGGAAGACGTGTAACCAATGCATCAGGAGCCAATTGGAACAGAACAGCAAAAGCCTGACTGACTGTGGGTTCAATCTTGAATTGAAAGACAGTGGAGGTCAAACAAACCGGGGTTAAAATGCCATTTCCATGGATTTCATCTCCCATGTGGATCAATTTGGAAACTATAAAATATATCCTTTTTAGAAAATTAACCACTTGATAATTCCGGTGCTGTGTCCATGAGAGAGAAGAATAAACAGGCTTCCGAATCCTGGGAAGAAGCTTAATTATGTGAGCATCTCATAATGAAGTCTCTTGCTACTAAAATTAGATGTGGAATACATGAATATGCGATCATGTTTGCACACCGGCATGTATTCTTTCCCCCCTTAATAGTAATAGGAGCTGCTTCATCTTTAGGGTTCCCCAAGAGGCAACCAGGGTCGTATTGAGTTTGATCTTGGTGCCTGCAAGAGTTCTTGGAACACAGGCTGGTTTTCTTGTAACCAGGAACCCTTTTGAGAGGTATGAGCAGGTATGCCTCCAAAGTGGTTTATTTGGGTTTGGAGAGAAGTTGACTGGTCAGACTTCTATGGGTTGACCCTTGGTAGTGGGTGAGTCAGACTGAATGAGGTAGGGAGCAGAGTGGAGAAGGAAAACCTGTAGGGTCTTCAGAAGCCAACTGGGCTGTGATGCCAACTTCATGATCTTAGACAAGCTCTTTCCTCTGTCTCATCTCAGGTCCCCGTCATTAAAACGAAGGATGTACAGGATGCCGGTGATTCCATTCCCAGCCTCCATTCCCCCGTCTCCATGCATCCCAGCATCCCTTCTCATCTGTTTAAGGGTTTCACCTGGCCTGTCTCAACCAGTCAGCACATTCCATCTCCCCAGAATAATGACCGAGTCCAGCCTGAACACGTGAGCTGAGCCTGCACAGAGCATAGTGGGCAAAGAGACTTGCGTTACTCCCCTTGGTAAATGTGAAAGTGGGTCTTGATGATGACCTCATGACAAGGTGCCACTCTCAGCTGCAAACGGTGCTGTGGAAGTCAACAGGCAGAAAGCACCAGTCCCCTTGGCGGCATCATTTCATGACAGGATTGTATCTTTCTTACAGCTGCCTCCGTCTCATCATCTTTTTGGTTGCAAGAGCCTATACACCCCCCTTCTGGTTTAAGCTAGTTTGAGTTGGGTTTTCAGATGCTTGCCATCCAGAACGTTGTGCAAATGACTGGAAAGGCCCCCTGGGTGGTGGTGGGGGGGGAGAGACTCTGAAATTCTCTGTGTCAGTGACTGCTGTTGATATAGCTTGAGTTTCAGGCTAGCATGAACAGCTGTGCCTTTCCTGGCAGAGCTGGGAAGTTGCTACTTCCAGGCACATGACTGGGTGTGAAATGTTCAAAGGGAAATTTTGATCAGTCAGGTAGGAAAAATGGCATTTTTAAGACCACATGGTGAGGTCACCCAGACGTCCTTAGAAAAGATGCCTTTCTGGATGCTAGCCCAAGCCATTCGTTGTCTCATGGAATTCTTAGTCAACCCCTTGATGTGGGTATAGTTATCTCCACCTGCATTGGTCGAGGTAGACTAGAGAAATAAATCCAGGGAGACACTCATATGTATGTAAGGGAGAACTTTATAGCAAAGAGCAATTGACCATTAAGGAAAACATCCCAGCCCAGTCCAAATCAAGTCCATAAGTCCAATGTTAGTCCACATGTCCAATATCAATCTGTAAATTCCTTTTCAGATTCACACAACACATGCAATGACACCAAAAGCAGGAAAATCACAGGCCAGTGGGTGGAAAGTCTTGTGGATGCAATGGCAGGGGAAGGATCTCAGTACTGGCATGAAATCCCACATGGCTTCTCCAGCCCCAGGACCCTGACTCCATCAGTGTGTCCCATGTATCTTCTCAGGAGGAAGACAAAGCAGAGAAAGCGTGTCACTGGCTCCAGGGAGCTATTTTTTTTTCATCGTGCCTCTAAAATGAGGTCATCAAGCTGTGACCTGGTTGACAGGCTAGACTCCACCCTTATAACCTATTTAACAAGCTGACATGAAATTATATAACCACCTCACCACCTGACAGGGAAGAGGACTGAGGCAGCCATGTGCATTGGGTACAAAGTCTGATGCGTTTTGAATTCCCCAGAACTTTCCAGGGGAAGATGATAGAAATCTTCAGTGTGATACTTCAAATAGAGGTGGGACCCCCTTCCAGGGACATGTTTGAGTAGCAACTGGTGACCAATGTCCACCCATTTCTCACGTAAACATATGGCATGGTTAGTCTCCAAAGACCAAGGCATTATGGGAAAATGAGCCTTATGCAAAAAGAGGAGCATAACCACACCTGATGAGAAAATGAAGGATGATTATACCATGACAGAATGGTCAAAGTATGAAGAACTATGACCCGGCCACATGGACACATAGCCCGAGCCATCATAGCCAGGACTGTTTCCATGCCATACCTTGGTGTTGGTTACTTCCAGATGCATGCCTTTAGTGTGAAAAAAATAGTAGAGTTTTACTATTGCCACATGGTGAAATGTTGGATGATGTGATAATCCCTAAGTGAGGAGTATGTATATCAATTTCCTAGGGTTACCATAACAAATCATCACGAACTTTCAACCTTAAAACATAGAAATATCTTCCTATTCATTCCAGAGTTCAGAACCACAGGTTGTTTCTTTCTGGAGGTTTTGAGAGAGAATTCATTCCATCTTTCTTTCTCTTGGCTCTGGGTAGATTCCAGTCTTCCTTCACTTGTAGACACCTTGCTCCGAGTTCTACCCTCATCTTCACTAGTTCCCTTCTGTGTATCTCTCTCCCTTTATGACTATTATAAGGACATCAGTGATTCAATTTAGGACTCAACCTAATCCAAGATGATATCATCCCAAGTTCCTTAACTTAATGGCATCTGCAAAAGTTCTTATTTGAGATAAGATCACATTCTGAGGTTCCAAGTGGACATAATTAAAGCCACCACAGACTGTAAACTGCCTGATTAACCACACAGCTTGGGTTTTGCCGAGTGGTTCATGCAGACTTAGGGCAAAGTGGAATTGCTACCATTAGAAGGGAGGTGGAGCAGTAGTATTGAGAGTTCTCAACTATCATTCCTTCTATAATCCTTCTGTGTGAGAGCGAAAGACTGGGTGTATTAGTCTGGGTAGACCAGAGAAACAAATTCATAGACACTCATGTGTATAATAGGGAATTTTATATCAAAGAGTAATTGTATATTAAGAAAACACCCCAGTTCAGATCAAGTCCATAAGTCTGCTATCAGCCCATATATCCAATGCCAATCTATATATTCCTCTCCAGACACATGAAACACATACAGGCGCAGGAAGATCACAGACCAGTGAGTGGAGAGTCTTGTGGATCCAGTGCCAGTGGAAAGATCTCAGAGCTGGCAGGGTTTCTACGTGGCTCAACTGGCTCCCAGGCTTTAGAACAACTCCATGTGTCTTGTCCACAGGAAGTGACTCTGTGCCCCACCTCCAGCGAGCTATTTATCTCCTTAGCACATCCAAATGATGCCATCAAGCCGCAACCTGGTTGACAGGCTAAATTCCACTCATCCGCGCTTAATACTCAAATTGACGACAGATGATGTCAGTACCACGCCAGGCTTTCTCCTTCTGTAAAGAGTGACAGCCTGAGAAACCCACAGGACAACCCTACCCGAGGAAGTCACTGTGTGTTGGAATCAATCGACTCTAGGGCAGTGAGTCTGGTCAAGTTTCATGTTTTCTTATACCTAGGATTTCTATGAGTCAGAACGGGTTCAACCTCCCAGTGGCGTAGCGGTTGAGTGTGGGATTGCGGCCCACGGGCTTGGCTGTGCAAATCAAGCAGTAGCTCTCCAGGAGCAAGGCTGGGCCTCCTACCCCCACCAGAGGACAGTGATGTGCCCCCCTGCCCCCCAAAAAAGAAAAGGCTCCAAAAAAAATAGAACAAAAACAGCAGCAGCAAGTCCCTCCTAAATCTGAGGTGCGAAAGGAGATAGGGTATGTGTTCTTTATCTTCCAGGGAATGTCCATCTCCTACCTGTCAGGACAGAGCTTTGTACAATATGTAGAGCAAGCCAAGGATCCCAGGGCATCTGTGTAAATGTTCCACACCTATGAACATGGGTGTGGTCCCAGGACTTACAGAAAGTACTTCCACACAGACACTACAAAAATCCAATCTCTGCCATGGGAACTGTGAGCCAATCCATCCTAGAAAACAGACAGAGTGACTGATAAATAAATAGAAAGAAGATTCTCTTTTTTTTGGGGGGGGGGGAGGGGCATCACTGCCTCTGGTGGTCGTGGGCGCTACTCAGTGATGCTCCTGAGAACTGCCGCTGGATTTGAACCGCCAAGCCCACGGCTGCAGTCCCATACTCAATCACTTACGCCACTGGGGCTCAGCCCAAGAGAGAAGATTCTTGACATCACAAATGAAAGCCGTTCCAGTTGATGCTGCAAGTGCCAGCATATACTGAATGCATGGACTCTCTCTCAGATGTCTGGAGTGGCAGCTCCGTGGCTTGAAGGTGTGGCGAGCGGGAGTTCATAACGCTAAATCTCGTTCTTAAAAGCCTCCAAGTTTCAAGCACGTCACTACCCATGCACACCAACAGCTTTCTTTCCATTTAGGGATAAAGAAAAGGTGGGTTTCTGCTATCGAATTGCCCCGATTTCAACCGCTCTATTTCACAACCAAGAAAAGGAAGGGACAGAGAGAGGACGGTTCGTCTAGGAAGTCATGTTGGGAGGACAAGGGGCGGAGCTATGTTCAGAAAGAGGGCTCTTCCCACTTTCATCGCTTGATTGTCCCTCTCCTGCTTCCAAAGGACTCATCCAGAAGTGGCCGCAGGGGAAGCACGTGTGCACATCCAGCTCCTTTAGAAGAGGCTTCATTAAAGCCACTGCTAATTTGCCACCAGAGGAGCAGCCCTTTCAAAGGAGATGGGCCATAACGTGCCATTGAATAGGAGGCCCCAGCCACCATTTTCCCAACCAGCTGAAGGGCTTTGTCCTCCAAGATAGGGATGGGCAAGTGCCTGTGGGGACCCTGAGTCCCCCTGTGTGTCTGTGTTCACAAGTACAGGTGCAGGCAGGGACTGTTGAAAGACATCTTGCTCTGAATTCCATGCCAGCCATCCTGGAAAATTACCAGTGAGCTTTGGCATCGACTCATTGAATAATTCTGCCTCCCCAAGTCAGAGCTACCATGGGGAAGGCATTTGGCATGCCATTGGGAGGAAGTCCAAGAAGGCAGAGCAGTGATACTGGGCCCAGATCACCTCCCTCCTGCCCGCCCTGTGCCAGTCTCAGTACCAGTTTCTTTCTACTGCCCTCGAACCAAGACTGACCGCAAGTGAGCTTATAGGATAAGCTAGAACTGTTCCTGGGAGGTTCTGAGACTGGAGCTGTTTATGGGAATAGAAAGTCCCGTCTTTCTCCCTGGGAGTGGTTTTGAACTTCAGACCATGTGGATCGCAGTCCAAACTTGTTCCCACTAGACCATCCGGTCTCCCTTACCTGACTCTTGGCGGTCCCCTATGTGTTAGCGTAGAGCTGGGCTTCCATCAGGCTTTCAAGGTTGCTATCTTGCAAGTGGATTCCCAGGATGGTCTTCTGAAGTGGCTCAAACTTCCAACCTTTCAGTTAGCAGCTCAGCATCTGAGTTGTACCAATGAGAGATGCCCAGTCTCAGCCTTCAGTCATTGAGGTTGTATCAAGGAACTTGACAAAAGTTGAAGTCACACCTCCACAAGATCACCTGTATTGGTTTTCCACAAATCCCTGACTTTTCTTTCTGCTGATAAGGTGGGTCCTGGATCTCCAAATTCAACCCAGCAGGACACTGACAAGGTGGGACAACTCTGGCCAGACCTCCTAATGGGATGACCCACCTAATAGGCCCACCCAAGCCATAAGGCCTCTCTGTCTCCTGTGAAACCTGCTTCCAACATCAGCCATTAGTCCCCGCTCCACCCAGGCATCCCCCACTCCACGGCCACATTAACCTCCATCAGATAATTAAGGGCTTGGCTTGCCATGGGAGACCTTAAATGTCACCTCTCTGCCACCCAATACGTCTTTGAATGACACCGGCTCTAATGAGATGTTCAAATATAGAAAACGGAAAGACTCCTCGCTTTTGTCCTGACATTTATTCAACTGGAGTGATCTGACTACGCCACTACATTACTTATAATTTCCACCTGACCTTGGGTGGTAGAGTGTAATCTTTAAGGAAACTATCCATTTAATCTCCCCCTGCCTTATTAGCATTTAATTACCATGACACATTTCCAGTTGTACAAAGGATGTTAGGATTATAATTCAATTTATCCCTCAAATGGCCCAGTAGTCAAGGGCAGTGGGGCCAGTTCGGGCACTGCCATGTTCGCATCAAGGAGGTATCTGGGCCTGAGTTGGCCCCCTGCTTTCTTCAAACACAGAGCAGAACTTATTCCGCGTGTGGCTGCCCAGTTCCGAGCAAGACCCTCCTCCCATCCTTCTCAGTCGCTCTCTGGCCAGTGGGCACTGCTCAGAAGGGCCAGGAAGAGGATGTTGGATGGACAGGATGAAGGAAAGCCTTCAGAACCAAGAGCTGCACTGGCTGGTGGATGCCGTAAGCATGATGCTTTTTACGGGTGTGAGGCTGCATAGAACAATGGATGGATGCAAAGAAACTGGAGACACTCACCTGCTTTCGCTCCTGTAAAGAGCCACCTTCTGAGTGAGGAGCTCTGGTAGTGTAGTGGTTAGACATGGGGGCTGCTAGCCACCAGGTCAGAAGTTTGAAACCACCAGTTCCTCTTTAGGCTTTCTACTCCTGTGAAAAGCCGCATTCTGCTCTGGACATTACTTGACCACGTTTCCTCAGGGACAACCCGTCTTGACATTTCTTGCGTGACTCCAGGAGACCCTGGATGGTGCAAACAGGGAAGCAGTCAGCTACTTGTGAGCCTTTCCAGAGGCACTGTGGAAGAAAGACCTGGCAACTACCTCCAAAAAGCCCTAGCCATAGAAACGTGCTCATAAGCTCCCAGGGTCACCCTGAGTCAAGATGACCACATTGGTATCCCTGAATAACAGTCACCATAACCTTCTCAGCCGGCGGTGGATCCACTTCCTTGGCTTTAATCAGCAGGTCCTCTTGGAAGGCGCCATTCTGATTGGACCTCCCCCAGCCCCAAGCAAGGCACCTCCATGAGAAGAAGACCAGTGTGTTCCCGAGAGAACTTCTCTGCAGCCATCCTCTGATCATGGGAAGAAAACCAGCGTCAATGCATTGCCATCGCGTTGAAGCTGACGCACAGCTTCAGGACAGGCGAGAACTGCCCCTGTGAGTTTCGGAGACTGTAATTCTTTACACGGACACAAACAGTCCCATCTTTCTCCCCCAGGCTGACCAGTGGTTTCAAACGGTTGACCTTTCGATTAGCAGCCCAACACATAACCACTAGCCCACCAGGGCTCCTACGGATGGTAAAGACATGTTAAAACGGGCTTGTCTTAAACACACCCTTATGTGTATAAGCAGGAACCCTGGAGCAATACTGTTCTACTTCCCTGTGACTATTAAACGATACTCATACAAGGGGGCTTCAAAAATGCAAGAAGCAAATCCCATTATAATTTTATTCCATTTCCCCACAAACTTTTTGAAGCCCCTTCACGTTGTTAAAATTAATATTAAAATGACAGCCATAATTAAGAGGAAAATTGTGCACCTAATCAAATCAATGCTTTAATTTGTCTGTGTTGCTTCAAGTCCTTTTTCATATGCTAATTTCCTTTCTTACCCAAATGTACTAATGTAATACTTAGAATTCTGCTTTCTTCTTTATTTAACATTATATCATGAATATTTTCCCTTAGGTTTTTTTTTTCTGCTCCTGTTTTAAAAATACACTGCTCCATTCTCCGTTTACCACCCTTTCCTCATAGGCCCTGGCGTAGGGAGGAATACGACATCCCTTTCCCCCCACTCCACTGCCACCCAGTTGATTCTGAACCCCAGTGATCTTATAAGACAGAGCAGAACTGTCCCTGTGGGTTTCTGAGTCTTCATGGGAGGAGGTAGCTTCATGTTTCCCCTGAAAAGCAGCTGGCGAGTTTGAATTGTCAGTCTTGCAGTTAACAATCCAACAACACCCTGCAGTGTCCCCAAGACACTTTGGCCAATAGCACTCACTCACTCACTCACTCACAGCCATCAACCACAACGGTTCCAGCTCACAGCCACGCTCTAAGACAGAGTAGAACTGACCCTGTGGGTTTCCTGGACTGTACCTCTAGGGAGTAGAAGGTCCCATCTTCCTCTAGAACCAGGTTATCCACACATAAAGAACATATAAAAGCATACTCACATAAAGACACGGAGGGTCATCGCTTGTTTTTTGCAAAACTATGAGCATACATGTACAACACACATGCACACAGCTTTCCATCCTGTTCTATCTCCCTGTTAAACGCTGAAGAGTATTCATTCTTTTAGACACTGTAGCATAGCCTTGCCTAGCCTTGGTCTCCAAAATAGGTCATATACCTTACGATACCAGAGAATACAAAATACAAACTTCTAGTTTTAGTTTGTCATCTTAATTTTTCTATTTTGTGTCTGCTTAGGATACACTGAAGCTATTCACACATAACAAATAAATGTCCATATACCGGAGAGGAGGGTGGGGTGCAGGCCATCGTTGAATGGCAATCCTACAGCTTAGAGACCAAGCAGCTGCAGAGTTAGGGAGCAAGGCATTCACTCACTTCCTTAAGTGAAGACTCTGCAGGCTGTTTAGAGTTGGGCAGCTACAGACTGCGTCACAAAAAGCATAGCCGGACTCAACCCTAGGTGTTTCAGTTCCCTGGGGCATATGCCCAGACAACCCTGGTGGCAGGGCAGTGGGTTCTGAGCTGGGCTGCTAACCTCAAGGTCAACAGTTTGAAAGCACAGTGAGCAGTGTGTGTAGAGCAGATGCCCAAAAGCAAAATCGCAGATTCTGAAGACATGGGTGGCACTGGTTTTAATTGCTATTGGCTACATGCTTCGTAAAAGTCTAACAATTCACATTCCCACCAGATCTCACTGCCATCGAGTCGATGCCAACTCCGTGACCCTATAGGACAGGGTAGAACTGTCCCCGTGGGTTTCCGAGGCCATAACCCTTTACAGGAGTAGAAAGCCTCATATTTCTCCTGAGAAGCAGCGAGTGGTTTCAAACTGCTGACCTTGCAGCTATCAGACTTACGAGTAACTCACTATACCACCAAGGCTCTGATAGTCCCACAGAAATACGAAATGTCTCTATCCCTGAATCTTTGCAGATGTTCCGGTGTACTGCTCTTTTCACTTTTCGCCAACCCATCGTAACAGTGATGTATAAACGAGGGCGTTGAGTCCATCGCCGCTAAGCTTCCTTCGGAAGTGTGGTAGTTGCATGACTTTGAGTCAGCTGGAAGTGTAGCGGCGGAGTCTAGCCTGTCAATCAGTACAGTCTGAAAGGTGCCTCATAAGGAGGGTCCTGGGAACCTTCCCTCACCCCACCCCTTTTCTCTCTGCCTTCACCTTCCTGTTGATGCCAGGTGGAGACCTGATCGAGAGTAGGAGATGCGCCCACTGCCATACAAGACCCACCAGCCAGTGGTCTTCCTGCCTTCTGCCTCATTGCATGTGACTGCGTGAGTGTCAAGAGGGATTTCTGGACTAGTATCAGACTTCGGGACTTGAGTTGGACAGGTCTGGGATGTTTGTTTTTTTTCTGAGATGTGACCACTTCTTGATAGGAAGCTCTTTCTTACACATCGACAAGGCTCACCGGGTCCTTGGTGGTCCAGTGGTTGCACTCTGACCTTGCAGGGGGCAGAGTCGGGTTCATTGCCTACCCAGGGTAAGCCATGTGCTGTCCTCATTCCCTGTCTGCCAGTGGGGGCTGTCGTTAGTAGTGCTGTGATGCCAGGCAGTTTGGGGGCATGTTTTCCAAAGAGGCTGGGATAGAAAGAAAGGACAGGGGACTTATGTCTGAAAATCAATCAAAGGGTCCATGACAGTCCTGTGAGTCCTCTCAGTCGGAACCCCAGCCAACCACAGGGATGCCACAGCAGTCCCATTCCATTATGCAGAGCCCCTACAATGCTGGTGACCCGCTTCGCAGAGGCTCCAACCACCAACTCCTCTTCTAACTCAAGCTCTCCACAAACCTCCGATTCTCTGTCCTCAGAGCTCCCCTGTAAGCAGGTACATCATTGAAGGAAAAGGATGCTGTGTAGCCAGTCTCCCTGCATGGGTGCCCTGTGTGCAGCTGGGTCTTCCTGGGGCCAGGGTGCCAGCCCTTCTTTCGGAAGCACCTCTGGGTGGAAACGACCACCCCCCTGCCCACCGGGGGCTGAGAGCTGGCATCGGTTACATCTCTCAGAATGTGGCCAGAAACCAACTCTCCTGGGATGGAAAGAAAGGATGTGGAACAAAGCCGTGAAGAGCCTCTTGCCGATACTGAGCACCTTATAAATTCCGCCTCGGCCGCATCCCGGCGACTTCATCCAGAACAAATAATAATCATAAAAAAAAGCAGTATGGAATGTTTCTGAGATGAGCGTATTCGTAGTAAATATTTTAAGATCAATGGCGACACCCGAACGCGTTTTCCTCGGAGGTTCACTTTTCAAATGGCTCTGTATTAAAAGTGCTATTTCAATAAATATTCATGGGGAAATTCATTGATGTGTTTTACCATTTATAGCTAAACTTTCAAAGGTCCTGGAAGAAAAAGATGTATGATGCCTATTTTATTCTCTTAGGAGAAGTGGGGGGGGGGGGACGGGGAAGGCAGGGGAACATAGGAGATGCTTTGTTTTTCCTCTGTCTCTAAACCTTCCCAAGGAGATCTGGGTAGGCTTTAGACTGCTCACTGCATAGTCCGAAGTTCAAATCCACCAGCCGCTTCAGGGGAGGAAGACAGGGCTTTCTACTCCCTTCACGGGCTGTGATCTCAGAAATCCTGTCCCACGGGGTCCCTGTGAGACAGCATTGACTCGATGGCAGTGTCTTTCATTTGGGGGGGGGGCTTGGGGGGGTGTTTAAAACCTGCCCAGTCGGTGCCAGAGTCCAACTGGTCAGAAGGATTGAGGGCGGGAGGTGGGGAGAGATGAGGGGCAGTTCTACTGACACCAGTCAGAACACCCTGGACGGTGAGCCCCAGGGGACAGAAGCTCCCCCTGCAAATCTCCCATGGAGTCATCCCTCTCTCCCTGTGATGCCAAACCTGACAACTCAGAGTCCATTCCGACGCCCGGAAACCCTCTCAGCACCAAGTAGAACTGCTCCAGGAACTTCCTGAGGCGGTAACTCCTTACAGGCGCTCCTGGACTCAGGTCTCCTCCCTGTGAGATGGTCACCACTGCTCATATGTCTGATACCAGTCTATAATTTCCTCTTCAGACTCATGCAGCACATGCAATGATGCTGAGTCCAGGAAGATCACAGGCCAATGACTGGAAAGTCTTGTGGATCCAGTGGTCATGGAAGCATCTCAGTGCTGGCGTGGGTCTCCATGTGGCTTCTCCAGGTCCAAGGCTTTGGTTGTCATCAGCATAGCTCCACGTGGCTTACCAGCAAGAATGCCTCACCGGGAATGAGTGAATGTCTCACCTTCAAATGAGGTCATCAAGCTGCGATGTGATTGACAGGCCAGACTCCACCCCTTCACTCTCAACAGTCTCAAGTTGACAACAGATTATGTAACTGCCACACCGGGCAGTCAAAATGAGACCACAGCAAGAGGTACATGGTGGTGGTGGCAACAGCGGGGGCTTCACACCAGTGAGCAGTGCTGGCAGGGAATATTTGGAGAGCAGAAGGGACCAAAACAAGATGTAAGAAACAAGAAGCAGGGAAGGTGGGGATGTGGCCATGGTCAGTCTCGGGGCAGAAGGGAAGCAGGTCTGAGAGGCAGCTGTGCTGGCTCCCCTGTGAGAACCATAGGTGTGGAGTGTGGGAGGATTCACCTGCAGCAGGTAGGCTTAGCTCAGAAAGGACCACAATCACGTAGGGGTTGGCCAGGGCAGACTCAGAGCAGGGTCCAGCCTGTTGACTGCCTCTCAGTCTTGCCTGGCTCCTCGAAGCTGAAGAAGACAAGCCTTGGAGGACTTCCTGCCCATCCTCCTTCCTCCCCACTTGACTCACACAATGAGGATTCTGGAGACCGGGGAACACGCAGACACTCTGGTGATAGGCACACATGCAACAGACATTCAAGGACACACATCCTTAATGACACACAACCAGCAACATGCACAGTCACACACAGTCTGTGACACACGCACCTACACAACAGACATTCAGTGACCCACACACCCAGTCACACCCAATCAGTGACATACTCACATAATCAAACATACTCAAGTCACACACAGTCAGTGGCATACAGTAGTGCACGCACACACACAAATACACACACATACACACACACACACACACACACACCCCTCAGACTTCTGAGTACTCCTATAGAAGAGCCACAAGGGCAAGGTACGTCTGGAATCCCTACACACAGAACTGGCTGCAGCAAGAAACAGAGAATGAGGGGAAGGTGAGTGTCTTCAGGCAGGAGGCTGGATTGTTGGAAGAGCTTGGGAGACCTGCCAAGCAGGGCAGAGGACATAGAACCTCATGGCTGAGATATCAAGGACCAGAAGGAAGTGTACCTGCCAAAGAAGAGACATTACAAACAAAGACGCTGTATCCTTAATGGTTTCTGATCCTGACTTGTTCACTGCCATAATAAAGCTCATGACATGAGAATTGTCTGAGACCTGTGTGGCTGTGGTAACAAATTAGTGAATCCTTCTGAGAAGTAGAGTGCTGTGGGAGGGACCCCTCATATCAGGATAGGGTAAAAATGTGGAGGCAGGTCAGACCTCTGCCTCATGGGAATCAGTCTTGGCTAGAATGGAGTTAGATTCTCCCTCACCCAAGTGAAGCCTTAAGAAGTCAAATGTGGTCATTTTTTAAGGGGGGTACTGGTCTTTGAATCTAAAGGCCAAACAGAGGATGGGCTCTCTCAGTTGTGTAAACTCTTCCCTTCCCATCCCTGACTGTGGTGGTCATATACTTGATGTCAATTTCATGATTAGGATGTAGGGGTGGAGTCTAGCCTGTGAATCTGGAGATAGCCAATGAGTAGCCAATGAGGACTCTGTGTGAGCATAACTTTCTCTTGAGAATTCTGGGAAGTCTCGCGGTATTTCCCTCATGGAGATGAGAGACCATCTCCCCAGCTGTTGCAAGTCGCTGGACTGACAAGACAAGGGGTAGAGTCCGAGGACCGGAAGAGCCAGAGGAGAAACCACAAGGTCTTACTCTGATGGAACCAGACCTCTGAAGCCGGAAAAACCACAGAGACCTTGCCAGTGCTGAGATGCCTTTACCACCAATGGATACTGCTGATGGGCCCTGATCCCTGGAAATGAGGAGCCAGGAGGGGACCTCTGCCAGTGCCGGGACTCTGCACCCCCTGGCCTGTGACTTTGTGAGTTGGAAGGAGACTTTATAGACTGATATCAGACATATGGGCTAATATCAGACTTATGACTTTGAACTGGACTGGGTTGGAATGCTTTCTCAATGTTCCATTCCTCTTGTATATAAACCTTTCCCTTATATCCATATGTGTGTGTCTATGAATTTGTTTCTCTAGTCTACCCAGACTAATACACTGACCTTGGCATGAAGACCATGTACTTGCTAGTACTGGACCTGACCTGGCCAGACTCTCAAGACTAACCTGTTGGGGACAGACTCTGCATATTGGTATGTCCGTGGCAAACTCCACACTTTGTTAGTCTTCGGAAGTCTTTCATTCAGTTGTATGATGGCAGTGAGGCCTATCAATGACCTGAGCATTTCTGCAACAAGTTTATGGGTACATTTTGAAGAAATCAAACATATGCCTATTAAGTATGGAGAGAATTATCTGGGAATGTTTTTAAATGACAAATAAAAATGAAATTATCATTGCTCTTTGTTTTTTATGGATCATAATGCATTTTTGTTTGTTTGTTTCTGGATGGAAACATCCAATAAGCTGCCCTCTTTGATGAGGGCTGCTAATTACATAGTAATAGATTACACAGTAATCCATACAAGTGTGTTCTTGCCTGTAATCCATCTCCATAAATGTAATTGGCTCAATGAAAGAGACTACAAAATAATTCTGCAAAGAGGAGATGAATTCAATGAAAAAGCTCACAGATTTGACTCTTCTCTTTTCCAACACTATCAGCTTGAGTTAGGAGTTGCTAAGAACACAACACGTATTCTCCTAGACCACCTGCCTCATCCCAATTGGGTTAATCCTTCACCATTCCTAGAGGAGGTCCTTGGGATGGCACCAAGAGGTTTTCACCAGGCGCTAAACGAAAGGCTGGGGGGTTGGATATACCTGGGTGTGCTGGGAGGAAAGGCCTGAGGATCTCCTACTGGTTATGGAAAACTTGAAGAGTCCAGTTCTAGTCTGACACCCAGGGAGGGCCCTGAGTCCTAACTGACTTCAAGACGATGAGTTTCTCATTGCTATATTCAAGGTGCCCAGGTGATTTAGTGGGTTACATGTTAAGCTGTTCATGGCAAGGTTAGCAATCTGAACTCACTGGTCACTCTGTGGGAGTAAAACAAGATGTTCTACTCCTGTAAAGAGTTACAGTCTCGGGAACTCACAGGGGGCTATTCTACTCTGTCCTCTAAGGGTATTTATGAATCAGAATCAGCTCGCTAGCAATGAGAGTTGTTTTTTTTTTTAGAGCTTTACCATATCCACGTGTGTCAGTCCAGGTAGACCAGAGAAACAAATTCATAAACATGCATATGGATATAAGGGAAAGGTTTATATACAAGAGGAGTGGAACATTGAGAAAACTTCCCAACCCAGTTCAGTCCAAGGTCATAAGTCTGATATTAGTCCATATGTCCGATACCAGTCTATAAAGTCTCCTTTTGACTCATGAAGCACATGCAATGACATCAGGACAATCACAGACCAGTGGGTGCAGAGCCTTGTGTGTCCAGTGGCAGTAGAAGCATCCTGGGGCTGGCAGGGGTCTCCCCATGGCTCCTAGTTTCCAGGGCTCAGGGTCTATCAGCAGTGACAGTAGAAGCATCTCAGCAATAGTAGGAGTCTCTCTGTGGCCTCCCAAACACCTCATTGCTGACAGGGGTCTCCATATAGTTTCTCTGGCCCCAGAGGTTTGGTCCCATCAGGGTAAGCCCATGCGGCTTCTCCTCAGGCTCCTCCGGTCTCAGGACTCAGGGTCTTATCATGCTGCCATGTTGTCTTGTCAGTCTCCAAGAGACTGAGTCAAGTCTCTGTCCTCCAATTGGGAAATACTGTGAGACTTCCCAGAATTCTCAGGAGACAGCCATGCCCACACAGAGGTCTCATTGGCTGTCTCCAGATTGACAGGCTAGACTCCACCCTTACACTCCCAGTGCTGAAATTGACACAGATCAGTAACTGCCACACCACGTGATTAGCTAAGTCTTAGGATGGTAAAGTAAAACTTGAAACAGACTTTCCACGGCAACGAACTGGCTATTGGGTGAGGATATATATCAGTACCAGGCAGAAAGAACTGGGAAATAAGATTTAAAAGACCAAAACCCATTGCCATGGGGTCTCTTCTGGTTCATTGAGACTCTCTCTGAGAGAGTAGAGCTAGCTACTCCTTCGGGTTTCTGAGACTGTCAAGCTTTACCAAACCAGATACCCTCATCTTTCTCCCATGGAGCATCTGATGGGTTTGAACCACCCACCATGGGGATTAGAAGCACAATGTCACTAGGGCTCCAAAAGAGACATCAGACACCTGGGAAGACATGCTCCAGAAGATAGACAGACAGAGGACGACAGAGTTCAGAGATAAGAAATGGGGCCCTCTTCCTGGAAGAAGCGACATTTGAGCTAAACCTTGAAGAAAACGGGGCTAGGAGAGGAGATGGCTACTCTAGGGAACAGAGGCGTGGAAATCAATCCACGCAGGCTCCAACCTTCTGTGGAGTGTGTGGAGGTGTTGAGCGATGGAACCCCCTCTCTCTGTCATCGAGTCAATTCTGACTCGTGGAGACCCTGTTTGGCAAAATAGAACTGTCTCTGTAGGTTTCTGAGACTGTAGCTCTTTAGGAAGCAGAAAGCTGTGTCTTTCTCCCATGGAGCAGCTGGTGATTTCACGCTGCTGGCCCTGAGGTCAGCAGCCCAGTACGTAACCACTGCTCTACTCAGTCTGTTCCTGAGAAACGGAGCAGAAAAGCAAACGAACGGTGCTTGTGACACAGGAGTTGCATGTTTTTCACCTTTTAACGTCAAGGCGATTTCCCTCCCCTCTACACAGACTAGACATATTAACTGGTTGCAATGAACAGAGCACACTCCCTACCTCCAAGACTTTGCGTGTGCACTCTGTCATAGAGTCATCTGATCTAGGTACCAAGCAACAGCTCAGAAAGGAGGTAGAAATGAGGAAGAGGCCAAGATTGGCTTGAGTTTGTGCCTGCATCTACTTCTGGGTCCAGAGGGTTGCTGTTTAACCAAAATCATGAGCCCCTGCCTGACAAGGTCACTGGCCATTCCAGTCTACTTCACTGCAGGTGATGTTAGCATGAGACTCCAGCTGCTTCCACAGAAGACGACATTTGGGTCATTTACTGCCAAGCACTTCTTTACTCTCTTTCAGTCTGACATTCCCCTCTTTAAACATCAGGGACCAGATAAAAGGTACCAAGAAGTCATAGAGAAGGAGAGGGAGAGGGAGTGGGAAGCAGAGATCCAGAAGGTACACATAAGTAGACTCCAAGGTGCCATGACCACTGACATCTAACACTGGAGTTGCATCAAACTTCACAAGTTAAAGGTCTCATCCTTTGCCCTCACTACATGTTTGGGGTTCCAGAGCCACTCTTATTTCTGGCCAACTGACTACCAAATCCAGGGTTCCCAGTGATGATTCTGTTTCAGTAATTCCCTAGAACAACTCACATAATTCATGAAAGTGCAAGGTGAGATGACTGTGGTTCCATCACAGCAGAAGGATACAACTCAGGATCAGCGAGTGAGTGAGGGGCCGAGGGCAGGGTCTTGGAGGGTCCCAAATGCAAACCATCTGTCCTCACAGACACATCACCCTCCTGGTCCATGGATGCTGGACAGCCTACAGCCTAGTGTTGACCAGGGAAGCTCAACCAAATCTCAGTGTCCAGAACTTTTATCAAGGTTTCATTGCATAGTCACAATTGCTCAAACCATTAACCATGCGATGCAAATCCATCTCCGGCCTCAACCCCACGCCCCACTCTCCCCTGAGTTGCTCTCACCCCAGCTGGTTTCCATCCTGAGTTACAGACATCATTCCACTCTGCATTGCCTCGTTAGCCTAAGTTACCAGCTGTGGCCTGAGGAGCCCAATCTCAGTCTATTCTGTGTCTTCTCCCTGCTCATGGTCTCACTCTGCTGTTGCCCCTCCCTTCTCCTGTGGCTTCTTTTGTGGACTTCGGTTTCGCCCCTTCATGGCTTTGTAACAGAGATCAGCTTACATACCCTTTCCTCACAACTGGAACAATAACTAGGTAACATCATGCTAAGTGGAGAAGTAATCCAAAGTGTCAAGGGTCGTATTTTGCTTGGATCCCCAGCCAAGGCTCTTGGGAGTCAAGAGATCAACAAGGCATTGCACGTGGTCAATCTGTTGCACAAGATCTCTCTTAAGTGTTGCAAAGCAAGGCTGCTACTTCGAGGGCGAAGATGCACCTGATCCAAACCATGGCATTTTCAACTGCTTCGTATGCACGTGAAAAGGAGACATGGAATAAACCAAAGGAAAATAGATGCATTTGGACTGTGGTCTTGGTGAAGAATAATGAAAGTACTACAGACTGCCAAAAGAACGAACAGATCTGTCTCGGAAGAAGTCCAGCCAGAATGCTCTTTAAAGACAAGGATGGTCTGACTTTGTCTCACCTACTTTGGACATGTTGTCAGGAGAGACCAGTCCCTGGAGAAGCGCATCGTGCTTGGGAAAGTGAAGGGCAGCAAAAAAGGGGGGAGGTGCTCAGCAAGACGGAGTGACACAATGCCTGCAACAATAGGCTCCAATATAAAAATAAAATGATTGTGCGGATGGCACAGGACTGAGCGGTGTCTCGTGCAATTACACAGGGTTTCGAGGGGTCAAAACAAACCCAATGGTACCTAACAGCAGCACTCGTCCTTCCCATGACCTCCTTGACTTTGGGGTCTGACGGATGGTTTGTTTGGGTCAATGAGGTGTTAGGGTATGAATCAATTAAAAGCTGGAAACATTCTTGGACAAATGGAGCTTTCCCTCTAGTGGTCCATGGATCCACCATGAGATAATGGGCTCCTTAGAGGCTTCCATTTCCAGGTCATCAAAGAACAAATACTTAAGGGCTACACCAGAGTCTACGGTGAAGTCTAGAGGCCTCTAGCTGATCTGCAGCCTGATTCAGAATCACCCAGCCAAGCGCAGCTGTAAGCAAAGAGCATGCAGACTCACGGTGACAAAAGTAATAGCTGCCTGTTTGAAGCCACTGAATTTGTTCTGCAGCATCGAGGCAGCTGGCTGATACAGCCGCTCTGGTTCAGGATCTCTACTCACTCCCTCAAATTCAAATATCACACGGACTCTTACGAGACCATCTCACTGATCGTTATTGACACAAAGATAACCTTCCATTTCAGGACTTCTCAGGATTTCTTCCAAAAAGTATATTCATCTTTTCCATTCATTCATTCGCACACTCCAGAAATGATGACCTGTGCAAAAAGTTAGCATGGGTGATAGACCTAGTAAGTGAGTGGCCGTAGGGGGAAATGAGGGCAGCGGTCTGCTTCCGTGAGGACCACAGCCTAGAAACCCCATGGAGCAGGTCTGCTCTCTCCTAGAGGGTCCTTGTGAGTCAGAACTATTCAATGGCCATGAAATCCATCGGAATGAGACAGAATCTATCTCTCTGCATGAGAGAGCAGACTTGTAAGCAGATAATTGCGTCCCAAGGTGCCTGTCATTTCTTATCATACAGGAAACCAAGGAGAGATAAAAATCATCTTTCTTGCAAACACCCTTGTTTATACTTATAAGCAATTATCTGTATTTTTATTAAAAAAAATAAAATCTAGAGTAATGACGACTTGGTGCCTCCCTCCCCCCTTGGCACCTATCGTGAGTGCCAGACAGGAAATACAATGGAAGGCAGTCTTACCAGATGTCAGTATCAACCACACTTTGTTTTAAAGGGTGCTTTGTGCATCCTTCTGGAAGATGGGGAAGGGAAAGCACTTGTAAACAGGCAGAAATGATTCACAGGATCATGATTGCTTTTCATCAGCTACATCAATTATATACAGCAATGGGACTCAGTGAGATACAGTTACAACTTGTTAAAAACACTCCTTGAAACAATTCAGATCTTGTTAAGTCTGGGTGTGCTCAGCCACGCCTGGCTGGGCTGGCAGTCTGTGCAAATTAGGTCTTCCGACCCAGTCCTGGCTTTGAGCACCAGGACGCGTGTGCCAGGGTAGAGACCCTTTCTGACTTCAGTCCAACTCGTATTGAGTTGCAGGACAAGCAACAAGTACAGGGTTTCACGCAGGTGTCGATAAAGCATCCGATCCGTCCACCAATTTCATAATACTTTGACAGGTGATAAACCAAACCGAACTCACTCTCATAGAGTCGATTCTGCCTCCTAGCGTCCGTAGAGGACAAAGTAGAACTGTCCTGTGGGTTTCTGAGGCTGTCACACGTTAGGAGAGTAGAGAGCCCATCCTTCTCCTTCTCCTGCAGAGCAGCTGATAGTTTCAAACGATTGCTCTGGCAGTTACCAGCCCGACTCATCATGCACTAGGACACCAAGGCTGCTATCACCAAGGTGACAGGACATAGTAAATAAGTTAAAGAGTCAATACATGAGCTTGCCCTCAGACTATGGCCTCATAGGACACTTTTAGGATAGGAACTGGTGTGTTGGCTCTGGCCCATGCCAACCTGATACACAGCAGAATGAAACATTGCCGGCCCCTGTCTCATCTTCATGCTTACCAACTCTTTCAAGTTCACCATTGTGCCAGTTGAGTTCAGTGAGAATAGTCCATGCATTCTGGGTGGTGGCTCATAGGGGATACAGAGTTAAATGTGTCAAACATGCCTGTGCAAACTCCCCCATCTACTAACTATGTCACCATTTAGAAAGCACTTCACTTCTCTGTCCCTCAATGCTCTTATCCATAAAATAATAATGATACCATTGTAGGATTGCCATGGAAATAAAATAAATGAGTACATATGAGGGCAGGATTAGTTGGTTACCTGCTTCATATTCACGATCCATTTCTTTTGCGTTAAGATTATGCAGAGTTTGCTGGAGGAGGAATGTACCCTGCTCAAATCATCTCTGTCTTAGACTTGCTTGCAGCTAAGAATGACCTTTGGCCCAGTTCTGGCCATTGAGAAGTCAATAGACGTCCTGGGGAAGGATCTGTTCATGAATAAAAAGATGCTCCATTAGAGGCATTGGCTTTCCTCTGTGTGTCCAAAGCAGAGTTGAAGTAGCCAGTCATCTGGAGAACACAAGGATTAAACTACATGCCCGTGGGGAGAGAGCAGGAAACTGGGAAGATCTTGGCTTCTAAGGTGAGGTGAGGAATCAGCTATGAGGGTAAGTCAAGACGTAGTGCTACTGGGGTTCTAGTTCATGTACACACAGTGCTATGTTTCAATCTAGTTTTATAATCAATGAACCACTGTGGTCAAGAACTCTCAATAATACACCATGAGTCATCTTATGAGATTGTCTTAAAAAAAAAAGTCCAATCAAAACAATGGTTTCCAAAGGGATCTGCTGGACCATGAAATTTAAGGCAAAGAGGTCAGCTCTGAAGGGTATAGCAACTGTTTGGGTGACTCCACAGGTAGAATTATGATAGATGCTCTCAAAAGACACAGAACTATCATGGGGTTCCATTCATAAGCTTCAAGAAAATTGAAAACTAATTGCACCAAGACATTCCCCTCCCCTCATGACAGTGAATCTGCTCGTTCTTCAAGAGCAGCAAGGGTTGTTCTACAAGAATGTCTTTGGGAGCTTTACCCCAGCCACCCTACAGCCCTGATCTTGCCCCTTCAGCTTTATGTTTGTCTCCCAAATTCGGGAAACATGATTTGAGTCTCTCCAGGAGGCTCACACTGGCATCTTGATGTAGTGTAATTTGCAGAGTAAATTAAGGCTCTTCCAGGAAGAGATAGGGAGGGGAAAACACTGCTCTCCAAAGTGCAGAGACCTAGACAGAGGTTACTTGGAGAAACAACAGCTTCGCCTTTTGCCATTTTTATTTAAATAAGGGTTCTATGATTTTGTAGCCACTTCTTGGCTGATGCTTGTACTCTCTGGCTTTAGGCCCTCATTTGAGCATTTCTTTCTCCAGGTGCGTGGATTCCTAAGGGAAAATAGTGCTTGGCACACAGAAATTACTCCGGTTTGCATCATCAGTGTTATTGTGGTGGTCATGCAGTGTGACTAGAAACTTCAGGCACCATAAGAGAAGTTCTAGCCTGCACAAGACAAAAACTTCTTGAAGAAATTGATTTCCAAACAGAGACCTCAGAAGGGTATGTGTGTGTGTGTTGTGTATGTGCAGTCAATTCTACCTGTGATAGGTCATTTCATGCCATTCCCTCTTCTCATGCCCACTGTCCTCTTATTCTGCAGAATTTCTACCTTGGACCATTCCAATAGGCTCTGAATAGGCTTTCTGCTTTCGACCTTGCCCCAGATCATCTTTCACCCGGTTGTCAGAGCCTTTTTTGTGTGTGTGTATGTGGCATCACTGCCCCCTGGTGGGAGTAAGAAGCCCAGTCTTGCTCCTGGAGAGCTGCTGCTGAATTTGAACTGTCAACCCTGTGCGCCACAGTCCCGCACACAACCACTAGGCTCAGTCCAGAGACATCCTCTTAAAACACGCTTAAAGCCCACTGGAGAGTGATTTCTCACTTCCTCAGAACTTCTCAAAATTTCCATCCAAGAGTCCCCGACCAAGAAAACTGGGCCACAGGTATGATGCATCAAGGTCTGAAATGGGACACAATTTATTTGAACCCTGGAAAAAGCATGCTATTTTGGCATTTGTTATTGTGTCAATGTGCCCTTACTGGTTTTAACATGAAAATGTTCTAACATACTTTCCATTGAGTGTAATTCCTATTCTAGGAAGATATGCTCTTTAATCAGTGGTTCAGAGTGTCCTCTTGTCTACTACGCTCTACTGTGGATCAGATGCTAGAAGTCTTTGGCATCTTGGCATCAAGACCCTTTCCCCATCTGGTCATTTTTCCTCCCATGTCCACGACAAACACCCTTTTTTCCTCGTGGACTGTCCCTCTTTCCGGGCTGTCTAGCCAACTTCTATGTTTCCTTCAAGGTTCACCTCAACCTTTCCTTTTTATCAAACACTCCAGGCAGAATGATCTGCTCCTTCTCTGATCCTGTATGACAGCACCCACCAGATCATAGTTTGAGTCATGGTTACAGAAGCTCAAATCTCCAAATTGCGAATATGTATGTGCAGAGTGACGGCTTGGGTTTCCTTTGTCCTTGTAAATGTTTTTTTTTTAATGATGAACAAATTCCTCCAGGACTTAGAAAACCACAGGTTTATTTTATTCACACTCTTATGGGTCAAGAATTCAGGCAGGAGTCAGCTGGGCAGCTCTCTTCTGGAGTTTTGCTGCGATCACACATAAGCTGGGGCTGCAATCAGAGGAAGGCACGGCTGGGCTGGAGTTACAAATGGGGAGCACTCACAGGGTGAGCAGCTGACACTTGGGGTCATTTGGGAGCTCAGACGGGGCTGCAGACGGAGGCATCTATCTATAGTCTCCCTACTCAGACTTCTTAAGAGAGTTGTCTTTCCCCAGAGATGGTGTTTCGAGAGAGCCAAGTGGAATTTTCCCAGTCTTTCCTGACCTGACCTCAGAAGTTATAAGACATCACTTCCAAGTACATCCTTTCAGTGACAAGTGAGTCGAAAGGGCAACTCAGGATCAAGGGGAAGGGGGATTAGACTTGATGGGGTCACTTTTCTAGAACAGTCTGTGGGAAAGAAGCAATAACTGCTGCCTTCTTTGGAAGGCATTCTCTGCCAGAGTGGTCATCTCAAGCATTTAACCCAGTACAGGGTGGGTGAATGAATGAATGAATGAATGCAGAGCCAAGTGTTTTGAGATCTGTCACCATTCCCAGGATAAGGCTTTGGCATGGAAAGGTGATGGATTCTCTATTTCCTTTTCCAACATTTCCTTTTCTCCAGGGGACACTCTGTCCACCCCCACACCAAGTTGGGGTCAAGGGATCCAAAAAGATCAATGTAGGAAGGGACGCTGAGAGGGAGAGGGAAGGAAGTTGAGACATCCATCCATCTCGATGATTAGTTCCTACTCTCCTGCAAGCTCCAGTTCCTTTTCCCCAATCCAAGTCAGCAACTCAATGCCTGGGATTCATTTCTGAGCACAGATCAATGGCCAGTAAATGAAGTGCAAGTTCAGTTGGAGAGCCCACGGCTCCCCGGGGACACCCTTTCTGCCCCTCAGGCCCTCACCCTCTTCCTTTGAGGACAGAGACCACTTTGAGCCAGCCCATCTCTTCAATTCGCTGCCTCCATTAAACCCTGAGCTTCCATCTCAGTCACCCCCACCCAGCTTCCCATGGTGCTGGCCTCCCAGGGAGAGACAGCCTGTCATTCAGAGAACTCTTCTTCTCCAAAATCTAATATCCCCTCATCTCCCATTATGAGTTCAGTTATGGGAGCCTTCATAGCAGGTGTCATTAAATAGACATTAAGACCCAACAGGGCATGTTTTACGGGACCATTACCATATGCCTGATGTTTGCTGTGACAAATGGAGATCCAGCCAACCACACCATGTGATAATGGGCCGGGAAACACCCCCTGGGGTGAGGTAATGTGATTAGAAGATGAAGCTCTCATTGTTAATGCCATCAGAGGGTGGGGAGTGGAGGCTGACTTCTCTGTGCTGACTGGCCTTGAAGTCAAGCTTCACCAGACACCTCCTGGGTCCATCAGACATCCAGACCAGGAGAGCTGAACCAACTTGAGCATGGTCTAGGCTCATGTGCTTTGTGATTGAAGGTTAAAGTGCTGTGCTACCTTGGTTTCTCCCAAGGTTGCTCATCCTTAAGAACCAGTGGGATACACTAGTCTGCGCTTCCTTGAAAATGTCATTTAATATTCTTAATGACTGAATGAGACAGACAGTGTTGTCCCACTTCACAGATGTGGGAGGGGCATTCCCTTCTTGTCTCCTATGTGCGAAGTTGCCTTCTGGGAAGGCTGCAACTTCTGTCCAAGCTTAGAGACCCCATCTTCATTTAAGCTTCACATTCTATCTTATGCCCTGTTCCACCGGTGAGTGGCAGGGGCCAAAGCATCTATGAGATGCTCCAGGTTCTGATGGCAACTGGGTGTCGGGGGCATAAGCTCTCATTCCAGCTTATGTCTTGAGTTCAAGTCCCAGTTTGGCCACTTGAGCTCACACCAGCTCACACTGCCCATCTCGCTTGTAGACATGCTTTGGAGGTATTTACATGAAACATTTAGTGCAGGACCTAAGGTAGCAAAAAGCAGTTCTTTTAATCCCTGCCTCCGTTTCTTTTTAGTCCCGGAGCCCCGGCAGGTGCTTCAAACGACTTTCCCTGGCGGTAGTCTTTTGGAAGTAGATCCTCAGGCCTTTCTTCTGAGGCGTTAAGTGAATGGGACCCACCAAACTTTTGATGAGTAGCCAAGTCTTGAACTGTCTCTCCAAACCGCTCCCAGACCTTGCCAAATGTGTCTCCAGAGCCAAATCACCTCTGCCTCAGCCCTACAGAGGGTCAGGCCTATAGTGTTGGTTTCGTTGCAAGGCATCCTACCTTGCAGCCTGGTTTGGGATGTAGGTGTAGCTGAAGTTGGAGGGCGGTTAGACAGGTGACTCTTTAGCAAAAGACTCTCAGCCGCAGTGCATGAAGAGAATGGGCACCAATGAGTAGCCACTTTGTAGCTCTGTGGTAGTTACATCATCTGGTGTCAATTTGGGACATGAGAGGATTAAGAGTGAAGGGGTGGAGCCTAGGCTGTCAGGATACAGCCAACGAGGCCTCTGTGTGGGTGCCACCTTCCCCTAAGGATTCGGGGAACTCCTGGATTTCCTCCTGGGAGGTAAGAGACGCTCTTCTCTAGGCTCACTTCCTTGGAGACACCCTAATGACAAGATTCAGTCCCCGTGAGACATTTCTGAGGAGAAGCCGCATGAAGCCACCCCAAGGCAGTCAGAGTTTCAGACCTGAAGGAACCACGTGGAGGCCCCTGTCAACACTGAGATGCTTACAACACCACTGGATCCACAAGACTTGCCACCCATGGACCTGTGACCTTCCTGCATCCAGCATCACTGCATGTGTTTTGTGAGTCAGAACAGGACATTATAGATTGATACCGGATATATGGGCTAATATGGGACCTTTGGACTTGACCTAGACGAGGCTGGGATGTGTTTTCAATGTTCAATTGCCCTTATATAGAAACCTTTCTCATACACATATGAATGTCTGTGAATGTGTTTCTCTAGGCTACCCAGATTAACACAAGTTCTCAGATAAGTTCATGTTTGTCTACAATGGCAGTGTGGTCCTCTCAGGTGCAATCTGCATGTGCAGTACACAACCTGGACAATAGTGGATCGTCCTAATGAACTCTCTGAGGCTGGGTATGTTAGCTTACCAGTTCTGTCATTGAGCTTTTCTGACTCCTCCCCTTTTTATCTATAGCCTCTCTCCCTCTATGGAAAAAAATAATGACATGAGGGTCATATCTGACCTCATCTGGTTTCCAAGGTTCCCTGCCAAATGGCAGAAGTCAGACCTGCCTCCATCCTCTATCCCCTTCCACCCAATTCTGACGCCACGTATCCTTCCCATGCCTCTCAACTTCTAGGGCTGGGTTTGATGGTCCACTGCAATGGGCACACAGAATACGCAGGTAATGCTCACAAGTTGGACATTTTTCAGGGACATTCACAGGAGACAATGCAGGCAGGACATTTTCAGGATACAGTTATTCAGTCAGGACAGTCTCATCTCTGCCAGGCCCACAGGTGGGCCTCTCTCTTCTCTTGCTTCTGCCCAGGAGGCCACTTTGCTCTTCCAGCTCTTCTGGCACTGTTAATAAGTTCTCAAAGGGCATGCTACTCCCCTATAAGCCTCGGCTTCAAGACACTGGGCTCTGGCTTCAAGGTTCAGCCGACTCCGTTCCTCCAGTTGTACTCTCAGGGGCACCCCACAAGTCATTCTCCTGCCTAAGAACACTCAGCTGTACTTGCTCTCTGGGTTAGGATGTCCATTGCTCTGTCTCCTGTTCCATTTCTGCCACTCCTCTGGTGTCACTGCCTCCCCCCGGATCAAAGAGGTCCATTGTCCTGCATCTGAGATGACTGATTTTTCTATGCAGCAGGATGGCCAGCACAATTAACCACATTAGCAATCACTCACCACATCTTCCCTCACCTGCTTATCCAGGCCCATGCAGGAAAAAAATTGAAGGCCTAACAAGGGCTCTGGTGATAAGGGGCACATCCAATGACTCACGGTGTGAATACTAACAACAGGAGCCTCATCTTTCAGTAAAATCATAGATGTCAGGAGATGATCTGAATGCCAGGCCCAGAGGAGTCGGCATTCAGTCGGTGCCAGCAGTTATTATTTTCACTATTCTTATTACCCCAGGCTGGTGAACTGACCCATGAAGGAGCGGAGAGGAAAGCATCTATTCTGAATGGCTCCAAAGGCCCCCAATCAAATCAGGCTGTGTTTGATGGCCTAGTCGAGCAGGCACGCCCAGGCAACGGATGGTAGGTGGAGTGCGGGGTGCACAAGTAATATAATTTAAAGGGACGTCTTGGCCAGGGCAGAAGGGAAGGGTGAGATTTACAGTGATATGACAAAGGTTCCCAAAAACCCAGGTTCTCCCGTGGCCTGAAATGATGATATTTGCTGTTGGCAGATGGAGCCAAATCGGAAAAAGAGAGACTGCGCTTGTAGACTGTCACTTCACTCCGTCCCTCTCCCCGGTGGGCAGTCATCCAAAGCTGGAGTGAGCATCCTTTGGGGGAGGGGGGGAGACGCCCCTCCTCCTGCCCTTCCTCTGATCCCTTCATTTTCTCAGCTGCCAGAGGAAGGGCTAGAGCCCTGAGTCCCAAAGTGTGGGGTGTGTGTGTGTGTGTGTGTGTGTGTGTGTATGTGTGTGTGTAACTATCCCCTAGGGCCACTGCAAGGGCAGATAAAAATGTTTTAAAACTCAGAGCCACCCTCGATGTGGAGAACTGTGTGAAACTGCCCCACTGGTTTCCAAGACTGTAGTTCTTGAAGGGGAGCAGAAAGCCCTGTCTCTCTCCCAAGGAGCCCCTGGTGGTTTCTAACCTATGACACCCCCAGGGTTCTGCCAAAAAGCAGGTGCCTACACCTCGTTTTGGATTATAGGCTGTAGTACAACAGGTTTTCATTGCCGGGTGACGCTGAGTAGGTTTTGTTTGTTTGTTTCTGAGAAAGGGGGCAGTAGGCCAAATATGCTTGAGATCCACCAGAAAGGAAAGGAAGGCCAGTGCTTGAGTCCACGTCTACAGCGTGCTTGCTCCGTGACCTTGGAAGAAACACCTGGCCCTTCACAAGCCCTCGCCTCCCGCTTGTCCAAAGGGGCATCCGCATAGAGTAGGGGTGCAGGCTGAAGGGCACAGTGACATGAAATCATACACCATGCTGACTCCTAGAGACCCGGGCGTCCGTTTCTGGGGCTGTAGCTCTGCCATCCCGCAGAGCTCAGAAGTTTTTGTTTGGTTCGTGCTCTATTTCGTCACCTCTGTTTTTCTGCAGATGAAATCCAAGGCGGGCGGCCCTGTGGAGACAGCGCCTGCATGGATGGTGCTGGGAGGCTCACGACGATGGGTATAAGAAGGAAGATCATGCTTCAAAGTTAGTCGGAGAAGTGAGTGTGTGACTCATTCATTTGATTGAACTTGAACTGGGGAGCTGTGATGTGTGTGCACGAGAGGACAATAACACTGTCCTTCAAACTGTCTTTGGAAGTTGACTCCCCTTGCCAGGCAAGAGGGTGGTGGGAAAAGAGGAGCTGGAGCCTTCTTTCTGGAACTCAGCTCCCAGGTCATGTGTTGGCAAGGGCATACCTCATGTGGCTTTGAAACCAGGCTTTGTCCCTTCCCAGCTCAGTCATCTTTTGCAAAGTGCCGAGGCACAGAGTCCTGGATCTTTCAGATGGGCCCGTCTCTTTCCTCACCCTGTGCTTGGGGACTGAGCTTCATGCTTCTGTCTTGCCAGAAAGGACAGACCCTTTCCCAAGCCTGCAGGGACAGACAGGGAGTCCTTAGCTAGTGCTTGGCCTGCGGGCTGCATGTTGGAGGAAGGCTCCTACAAGCCCTGGCCAGGCTGCTGTCAGCGACCTACTTTCATTTCGGTCGCCTCCAACAAAAACGTTATCCCAGCGCCCTGTGTCGTCTGACAAATGTGTTTCTTTATTAGGGTGAACCCAGCCCTTGGAGGCCGCCAAGCAGGCCACGTGCTGACCAGGTTGCCATGGAAATTCTTCACTTTTTATTGAATTATGCATTTGCATAGTCCACCCAACTTGTCCCTCCAGGCTCACTGCTGTGACAGACAGACACTCAGACAGAAAGGTGAGTAAATGGCCATGGGTCCGGTCACCCCTTGGTGAGAGAGAGTGGCAGAGCAGAAAGCTTGGAGTCAGAGACCTGGGTGCCTGCCCCTGGACAGTCCCAGGAGTCAGCAGTCCCACAGAGATAAAAGAGGGGTACTCCAGCTTCATATCCCCCTCTCTCTCACTCCCTGATTCTGTGATGGAGAAATGGGAGCATCGTGGTATCTGCCTTACAGGACCGGTATTGCATGTTTGATACACACACACACACACACACGACTTTTAATAGTGTGTATGTTTTATGGAGTATTTATGCAAATCTATGTGGCTTCAATATATTCACGGAACTGAAAGATAAGGGAACTCTGTGCAACACCCTTGTCCACACACACACACACACACACACACATGTGACTAAGAATGATGCTGTTGTTGTCTATCATGGAGTCCCTCCCACTGCATGGACAGCCTGTGCCGGTGGCTAGAAGTTTGCTCCATGTAGTTGCCAAGCCTGTGACCTTCACGAAGGCAATTGCCAGGCCTATGTTATGGGGTGTCTCTGGATGGGTTTGACCAACCCACATTTGGACTACAAGTCCAGCACTTATCCATGTTATTTTCTAACTAGTTTTGTGATGACAGGCCTCCGTCTCCTCCTTTGTGAAATGAAGAAGCCACACCCAGTCTTGTCTAAGGAAGCTCTGTGTCTGACTGCATCAGATACCCACGGTGCTAGTCTGGAGAGACTTGAGAAACAAATTCATAGACACTCGTATGTGTACAGGAAAGAGCTTTATATGCAAGAGCAGTTGAATATTGAGAAGACATCGCAGATCCAATCCATGAGTCTGATATTAGCCCATACATCTGATACCAGTCCATAAAGTCCTCTTCAGACTCACAAAACACATGCAATGGCGGTGAAGGCAGGAAGATCACAGGTCAGTGAATGGGAAGTCTTGTGGATCCAGTGGTGTTGTAAGCATTTCAGTGCTGACCTGGGTCTCCACATGACTCCTCCAGTTCCCAGGGCTCCGGCTGCATCAGGGTCGTTTCCTGTGCCTTCTTGTCAGAAATGTCTCTCAAGGAGTGAGACTGTGTCCTGCCTCCAGCAAGTTATTTATCTCCTTAATAATTCCAAATGAGGTCGACAAGCTGTGACCTGATTACAGGTAAACGTCACCCCTTCACTCGGACATCTCGCATTGACAACAGATTATATTACAACCACCACCATGCTATGCCCAAACAGCAGTGGCCTCTCCACTTTACCAAGCTTGAGGTCCTTCCCCAGGGCTGGTCTCCCCTGACAAGTCCAAAGTACATGAGACAAAGTCTCGCCATCTTGCCTCTCAGCAGCATTCTGGCTGTACTTTTTTTCAGGATAGGTCTGTTTGTTTGTTTGGCAGTCCACAGCAGTTACAAGATTCTTCACTGGCACCATAATTCAAATGCATGGATTCTTCAGACTCCCACATGCATGTGTGGCCATGGAATGTAGCTTGGCTTGGGTCAGGCACACCTTAGCGCTCAATGTGACATCTTTGCTCGTCAAAACTTTAAGAAGGTCTTGTTAACAGAAAATCCACTCAATGCAATACATCACTTGATTGCGTGGTTGCTGCTTCCATGAGCATTGAGTGTGAATCTAAGTAAGCTAAAAATCCTTGACAACTTCAATCCTTCCTCCATTTACAGCATAGAGTTAACTCTTGCTCAAGGCGTAAGAATACTTTGTTTTCTTTACATTGAGCTGTAGACCATCCTGTTGGCCGCAATCCTTGGTCTTCATCAGCAAATGCTTCGAGTGCTCCTCATTTTCAGCAAGCCAGGTGCATTATCTGCTTATCACAGGTTGCTAATAAGCCTTCTTTCAGTCCCGATGTCACATTCCTCTTCATACAATCAGCTTCTCTGATGATTTGTTCCTCATGCAGAGAGAATAGTTGGTGAAAAGATGCAACCTTGAGGCACATCTTTCCTGATTTTAAACCATGCACTTGTCCCTCGTTCTGTTTGTGTAAATGTCCCGTAATAAAAGTATGGGTGCCATAAATCCACAGCTAAATGTTCTGGAATTCCCTTTCCTCTCAAGGCTATCCCTAGCTTATTGTGATCTACCCAGTTAAAATCCTTTGCATAGTCAATGAAACACAAGTAAACATCTTTCTGATATTTTCTGCTTTCAGCCAAGAATCATCTGACATCAGCCATGTCTGAATCTTGTCAGAATCTCTGGCAGCTCCCTCTGCAACCGTGGTTGGATGATCTTCAGCAAAATTCTCTTGCATGTGAGATCCATGATATTGTTCTATAATTTGCACATTCTGTTGAGCTACCTTTCTTTGGAATGGGTACCAACGGGGGTCTCTTGCAGTCAGTTGACCAAGTAGCTCTCTTCCAAATTTCCTGGCATAGAGGAGTCAGTGTTTCTGATGCTTCATCAGCCCGTTGAACCATTTCACAAGATATTCCATCAATTCCTGGAGCCTTGGTTTTGGCTAATGCTTTCTGTGCAGCTTGAAATTCTGCCTTCAGCACCACTGCTTCTTGCTCCCATGCTTCCTCCCAAAAGGGGGAATGTGGACCTTGTGGTTAGCAGCTCAATTCTCAACACTCAACGCCACCAAGGAGCTATCCGTGCATAAGCTCAAGGGCTGGATGAACAAAAAGAGATGCAAAACAGGAAGCGCAGTAAAATCCCCTTTGTGCAAAAATTCATATGCATGGGTACATAGCCCACTCCCACACGTCCAGGGCCAGCCCAGAGCGGCGGCTCTAGGAGGAGTTGACCTCAACTTCCCACCCAATCTGGAGATCATCATCTCCCCAAGTTCCAATCTTTCTGTGAGTTAAGGACCTTTGCCCTCATGGTCAAAGCTGGATTCCCCCTTCCCCCAACCCTTCTTCCTTCACCCTCCCCTCTACTCCCCCCCTCAGCTGAATGAGCTCAGGGAGGATTGTCTTCCTGATGTCCCTTGTGCCCACTTGGGTTCCACGCCTTGACAGCCCAGATAGCAGTGGAACGCGCTCCTTAATGCCTCCCTTCAGAGCACTCAGGCCAGGATGACCTGTGTGCTGCTCATCAGGGAAGGTTGGCAGAGAGGCTGGGCTTTTCATAGCTCCCACTCCTCGGGCCACTTGAATTGAAGTCATTAGAGGTCCATCATGCCCTGGCCAAGCCCAGGCCGAGGTCTCCAGCCTCCTGCCCTGGTTCTGTGTGGCTTCTTTATTTTCCTTTCTATTTTCAGCTCGATTGCTCTCTGTTGGCCCTCGATTGGCCCTGGGAGCTCAGAGCTGCAGGTTGACTCAGTCCTTTTCTGCCTCCAGCCCAAATACAGGTCCAGGCTGCAGCACACATGTCCAAACCCACCATGCTGGAGGTTTGGCATGAGGGGGAGAGAGTGGTCTGCTTCCAAGGCACCTTTCACTAAACAGACTCTTCCCTCTTTAGATAGCAGCAGGGATTGTAAATAACTGTACAGTCAACACACAAATGGCTGAAAGAAATCAATCTGGAATTATGCTCACCAAAATGTTAGCAGTGCTTACTTTCTGGGTAATGATATTCTGAGTAATTTTTTTCCTTTCCTTCTTGATATATGTTTGTATTATTCGAATTTTCTGAAATGAGCATATGTCACCTTCATCAAATCAGCAGAACGAAAGGTAACTGATTTGCCTTTGGAGGGAAAACATTTGTGTCCATGATCCTAGGTGACCAGATTTAAGTTTTTAGCCCCTGTCCCGCCTCCACCGTCCCATGAAAACACTCCTTTAGCCCACCCACTCCCATCCTAAACCCCAAAGAAGTACTCCTTGGATGTCACCCAGCAATGATCAGACGCCACTCAGTCCAGATTCATCTCAGCTCCCTCCTCTCTGCCCAAAACTGGGAAGCCCTGGGGCTGGCAGATAGCCTACTCCTGACCACCCAGCCTATGGACTTTCCATCGCCTCTGTCCAAGGTCCTGAGGAAGAACAACCATAGCACGAATTACAGATGAGCCGAGGGGACCTTGAACCAGCCTGAGGGTCCACGCTACCCTCCCCACTCCCATCTTTATTAAAACCATCCGACTGAGCCAGGCAGAGTCGTGATTGCATTTCTCGCAGCAGGGTCACGGGGAGGCTCAGAAAAGGACTGAGTCGTCCTGCAGCTCCGAGCTCCCAGGGCCAATCGAGGGCCAACGGAGAGCAATCGAGCTGAAAATAGAAAGGAAAATAAAGAAGCCATGCAGAACCAGGGCAGGAGGCTGGAGACCTGGGTGTGGGCTTGGCCTGGACATGATGGATCCTTGGTGAGCTCAGCTACTCGCCTGAAGGTTGGCAGCTCAGACACGCTCGCTCCAGAGCATCTTGGAAGAATGGTGGGGAGATGGGGTTCGGTCCACATGGCATCCAAGGGAAGGAACTCTTCTGTTCGGTGACACATGAGATCGTCATGAGTCAGGATAGCCTTGACAGCCATGGTTTGGGTTGGGACACACACACACACACACACACACACACACACAGCTGATAACCAGAAGGCTAGAGGGTTGAGCCCACCCACAGGCACTTCCATGAATCAAACCAGGCTTGGGCAAGGGACTTGAGGCAGGTTGTTAGGAACCAGGATCAACATAGCATCATCTTGTGATGGAGCACAGAGAGAAAAGCAGATCAGGGGCGGGGAGTGGTGGTGGCAGATAAGACGGGCATGTGCTTGAGGTGTGAGGGCTGATACGATGGACAGACCTGTACACTCTTGCTGCCCTTGCTCTTATGCACCAAGTGGCCCCAGTGAATGTGACAAGGAGCGCTGGAGGTGGAGTGGCTTAAGCATTGGGCTGATAACTGCCAGGTTGACTGTTCAAACCCACCGGGGGAGACCGCTTGCCCCTGTCGAGATTCACCGCCTTGGAAAAATCAGATGAAACCGTTCTGCTTTGTTCTACAGGGTCACCATGGGCTGGGATCAGATGCCCAGTGGTGAGGTCCTGAAATGACATAAGGTTGGTATGTTGTTCTCATTGCCGAGGAACTCAGGAATGAGAAAGGCCAGAATAGAGGCTGTGCGTTCCATTGTTGGACCTGAAGTTGGAGGTTCAGGAGCAGAGGTTTCTTTCTCTCTCTCCCTCTGCCTGGCCACAGCCCAGCATGCACTTCTTCCCCCAAACCCTGGCTGGTGCTGAAATGGGTCATGCAACAAGAATAGACCCTTCAGTCCGTCCCTTGTGGAGCCTGGCCCCAAGCCTTTCGCAGTGGGCACTCAACCCCCTTGGACAGAACAGATATTGATTGTATGGCCCTTCCTTCTTGTTAAAGTGTCCCTTTACCCAGACTGACAGTGCCATGGCTTTACTTATGTCCTAGCCCACAAACCACCACATCAGAGCTGCAAGGTAAGTGCTATTGCTCATGTTTTATAGACAAAATCACTGCATCCCACAGAGAGCAAGTCAAAGATCCCATAGTCTATTGGTCAACCAGTGTGACAATAAGCTGTGTAACAGATAGCAAAGGACCTCCAAGTTCACCAGGTGATGTAGGCTTATATTTCTCACTGACAGCTGTGGCTTCCTACAGGCTGAGGGCAGGGTCTGTTTCAGGAGCTCCCTCACTCTCTTGCAAACCACTCTCTTCAGAGCCCACTCTCCACTTGGCAGTAGGTAGAAGATACCAAGTCAAGGCAGGTATATATGCAATAGTATTGGGGCCAAACTAAGTCTATGACCAAGTTCTTCTCATTAATGTGAGATGAAAATACATCTACCCTGTGATATTGGGGGAATTCCTGAGTGGCTTCGACGATTATTAAGCACTCGAACATTAACCTAAGCTGGGCAGTTCAAATCGACTTAGAAGCACGTAGGGAAGGTTTGGAGAATGACTTTGGAAAAATCACAGCCATTGAAATCCTAGTTCTAGGTGGACACACTTGGGGTCCCTGTGAATGAGAAAAGGTTTAACGGCAAATAACTATTCCCCTGGGAGATATTACAAAGTGTCATGAGAATAGGTGTCAAGGTGAAAGCCGACATTGGGAGTAAAGATATGGGACCAGAGATGAAGTGTACGTGTATAGCTAGATGAGAGGTGAAGCCAGGCCCTACTGATACCCAAACCCAGCCACCCCACTTTCCCTCCTCTGTCTAAGGGAGCATGAGGCACACAGGCAATCGACACTGGTGGCATGGCAGAGAACCTGGGAAGAACTGGGGTGGTAGTTACAGATGATGCCAGCTAGGCAGTCCTGGCTAGGAGTGAAGTTTCCTGCCAGTCAAATTGCAGTCTAATGACACCTTCTTGATGTCATAAACATGTTTTTAAAAGCAAGGAGAACAGGGACAATCTAATTCTCTGGGACTTCACTGGGACTCTGTCTGCCTCCAGGTGTGGGCCCATGTGACCCATAGACTCTGAGAACTCTTGGTGCCCTGCCACACCTCCACTGACCTTTGGATCCGACAAGACCCTACATCCACCGGCCCCAGTTCGCTCTTCTGGATCACTGTCATGTGGCCCATGAGTCTTAAAGGAGACGTATGGGCTAGCGTTAGACTTAGGGACTTGAGTTGTACTGGGATGTGCTTCTTGGCAGAAAGCCTTCTCTTATACATATTGCAGTGTCACCAGCCCTGTTTCTCCAGACAACCTGTCCTAACACAGTTGGCACACTTTGGGCGAAAGGTAGACTCAGGGTGCTGAACCTATGAACTCAGTTGCTTTGGGATGAGCCTGCTGTGGATCCAACCATGTGACAGGGTGGGGGGGCCAGTGAGTGGGGACTCCCCTCTCCTGCAGTTACCATCTGATGCAACTATTGCATGTTCCCTCTCGCTTCCTGCTTTGTCCTGGGGACACTTCCTATGGGAAACCTCTGCCACAGGAAGAGGGCCTGCTTCACCTCAGAACAACAGGTGACCAGGAGGCTGGGGATGGGGCGGGGGGGGGGAGGTAGGAGATGCTTCAGAGGCCGTGTGTGCTGTCCTCCAGCAGAGAATAGAAAGGACGACCATCTCAGTGGCTCAGAGCAATCACAAGTTATCATCACACCATTCTGGGGCCAGTCCTGAAAAGCTGAGAGCTGGGAGGACCTTGTTCACTCCCAAGCTCCCCAGGGGGAGCTCCTTCCTGGCTTCCTGCTAGCTTCTGGTAGTCCCTGGATGTGCCTTGATTTCATGCTAATCTCGGTCTTCACCAGCCTGTCCCTCTTCCCCCTGTGACTCTGTCTCTGCCCCTTCTTCTCTTTTGTATCAGGACACCACTCCCACGGGACCGGATCCCACCCAACTCCAGTATGAACTTATGTTCATTCAACAGACCACACCTTCCAAGGCTTATATTCCCAATTAAGTTTGCTCTCATAGGCACCCAGGTTTGAGCTTGAAGGTATCGTCTAGTGCAGCGGTTCTCAACCTTCCTCATGCTGCGACCCTTTCATACAGTCTCTCATGCGGTGGTGACCCCCAACCGTAAAATGATTTTCATGGCTGCTTCATCACTGTCATTTTGCCACTGCGATGAATCATCATGTAAATGTCTGATATGCAGGGTGTATCTTCATCGTTACAAATTGGACATAATTAAAGCACAGTGATGCTTCACAAAACCAATAAGTCAGCTATTGTGAGATATTTATTTCTAATGACAAATCAATGAAATTTTGTCTGGAAGCATGGTGTGGCATGGGTAACAGTTTTTACTCTGGGTGCTCATATGTGGGAAGACCCACTTGGAGATGGATAGAGGAGGGGTGTCTCAGTTCCTAAGACGATCAGAAATATGTGGTTTTTGATGGTTTTAGGTGATGAGCCCTGTGAAAGGGTTGTTCAACCCCCAAAGGGGTAGCAACCCACAGGTTCAGAACTGCTGCTCTGGAGGGACTACATCCCTCTCTCAGCAGACCCGATTCGACGTGGATGGGGAACCAAACTCAGGAGTTCATCTCATTCCATTGAGTCTCACTATGGGTTCCAGGTGATCCCGGCAAAGACCCCGGCTGGAAACAGGAGCTGGAGGGAGGAAGGCAGGGACATGGGGGAAGTTGTGAGGGGAAGGTAGTAAGTTCATCTGGCAACCTATTGAATTCAAACCTGAAAAAAAGAAAGGGTGGGGGTTGGGCAGGCAAACCTTCCCACCCACTTTTTCTCTGAACCAAGGTTTCATTGCAGTGTGCCTTGTAGTGCTTTCCCCAGCTTCATTAACCCCACGTAATAATTACACTAATTACTGCACACTCTCTGCGCAAGGGTCTGTGCAGAAACCCGCCTGCCTGCCTGGCTGCAGAAGGCAGACAGTGCATTCCTCCAGCCCATGATGATGCTGAGCCACCCAGACAGATTGGAGGCAGACAGAGGTGGCACCTGTGGAACCCCAGGGTCGTCACCAGGAGAGAGAGGCCATGCTAGAACTTCTAGTTAGGGTCTGCTGAGCCCAGACACCCCACAGGGGTCTCTCTCAGATGCTGCTGGCCTCCTGGGAGACTAGAGAGGGAGGTGGGTGGTGCGCCCATCTCCTGAGGACCCAATGGGTGGCAGGAAGTTCACATACAGGTCTTCCATGTGGCATCTTGTCCATCCTCCTCAATAAAACCTACTGTAGGGCAGGCCCTAACCCCACCTCATATCAATTCACCTTTCCATTCCAGTGCAGTCAGACAACGGGGTGGTCATAAGAACCATGAAGACAAAAATGCAAAGTCCAAAATGGGTGCTGGCCGATGTGCTTCAAGCCGGTCCCCAGAGAAGGCTTGTCTGAGTGGGAGAAGTTTGAGCTGAGTCCTGGGAGAACACCCTGAGAGAGGACCTGGGAGCTGCGCATTGGTGGGGAGCCAGGGCTGGGAGACTGCAATGAGTACAAAGGACTGGGAGCTGGGCTGTGGTGCTGGAGGAGCAGAAGTGGGAAGGGCTCAGTTCCAAGCTCATCAAAGGCACAGGATTGGATCCAAGATTGTACCACAACCCTGTGACCATACCACATTGTTTCCTGTGGGTCTGGGGTGGGGTGAGGTGGACTATGGAAATCTCAGAGTACTGGAAGTTGTTCCCTATTTCACAGCCCTTGGCCCTGTGGACCTTTGGAACCCTCTGCCCTCTAGCTATGAAAACCAGACACATTTGCCCTTGGGGGCCATCTCTCCACCATGCCCACAACCATTTGTATTTCCCTGCAAATATGGCTTCCCGCAATTTCCCTCACTTTCTGGAGTTGACCTGATGACCCGCTTCAGTCAATGCAATGGAAGTGATGCTTTGCATCTATCTGGCAACTGGGCTGTTAATCTGGAACCTTCTACGTTTGCTCCATGGACCGCCCCCCACCCCCCATGCAGCCATATAGAAATCTGCATCCCAACTCTAATGGAGAGAGACCACAGGAAGGGGGCCACCAGTTAGGCCTCAGAGGTGGTAGTACTCGCCATGGAGGCAGCCTATTTGCTCATTACCCACCTACATCTTGGATCATCAAGGTCCAACAACACCATGTGGAACCAACAGAGATAAACCATCTGTGCGGGTCTCTGGCCAGGGTGCTGGCCCACAGAATTGTGCACCAGTAAGCAGCTGCTGCTTTAAGCAGCTAAACTTTGGGGTCAGTCTCTTGTGACAGAGCAATGGAATCAAACCAAACCCGTAACCATTGAGTCATCTTTGACTCAGGGTGACCCATGCATGAGAGAATGGATTTGCTCCATAGGCTTGTCTTGGCTGTTGGCCTTACAGAAGCAGATTGCTAGACCTTTCATCCCCCTTGTGGTCATCCAGATTCAACCACCAACCTATAGATTGGTAGTCAAGGATGAATAAGTCCTTTACTTTTCTATAAAGGTTCTCAACAGGGACTATTCAAGGAGTCAATTTTCCCAAACAAGAAGGAGATGAGTATTGACCCTCTGGTCAGTGTGGGTGGAGACCTTGGAGGAAAACCAGAACAGATATGGTGCATGGATGGGAGCACCCCAGTCTCTAGACCAAGCTAAACGCATGGTATACAGAGATGGAGGTGGAGTGGAGGGTCACAAGGGGCTAGCATTCTAATGCATCCCTGGGTTGGGACCAGTTTAGACACAGCTTTGTTCTGGCCAGTTAGGTACAGACCAGAGAGAACAGGAATTGTAATGAGCTTGTTTGGGAGGTTTAAGAATCTGATTTGGCTGGGAAGTTCAGCTCCTGGGGATTGGCCTCTCCGCACCGCCCCCAACACACACACACACACACACATCTAGAAATGTCCCCTTGGGTGAGAGTGAAGAAGTGGCCTCAATTAAGGCAGTCTGGGTCAGAAAGACAGGCATAGGGATCTTTATGCCCTTTAGAAGAAGACACCCCTGGAGAGTCATGGGATGGTCACTCACACACTAACTGGAAAGTTGCCCATCAGCGGTTCTTTGGAAGAAAACTTCAACAGATCAACCACTGAAAACTCAAAGGAATACAGATCTAGTCTGCTACAGCTCCAGTAGTGTGGGGCCAATGCCATGGGTCCAAGTGGATAAGACAACTGGGTGCAGAGATTAGAAAAGCTGCCCGACTGTGCAGACAGACGCTTGGGGACAACATTTGGCAAAGAAAACATACTCTAGCAGGGAGAGGGGGTGGTGCATTTTCTTATAATATGATATGAATGGACACAAGACATTATGCTTCTGTCAAAACGCATAAGGCAGTACTAGTGACCCCACAGTAAAGTACCTTGCGGTTAATGGAAAGATAGATAGGACCCCACCAGCTCCTTGATTGAAAGACCTGAAAAAAAAATTTTTAAAGAAAGACCTGATAATGAGCTTCAGTAAAACTGACAGCCAAGACAGCCCTATGGAGAGGCTCCACCCTGAAGCACGTGGTCGTTGGGGTGGCCTGGACTTAGAACATACGACATGGGTACCCAACAGCAGCAGTGTAAACTAGGGACTTCAGCTCATCGTGTATCCGGGGTGGTTCATCTCAGGTAACAATTGAAAACAGTAAGATGTTAAAAAGGACAAATGTATGCATTGGGTGGTGTGTGTGTGTGTGTGTGTGTGTGTGTGTGTGTGTTTGTATGAGAACTCTCCTTTCTGTGCATACTTTCTGTAACTCTAAAGTAAAACTTCTACAAAATTTAAAAGTCTGTCCAGTCCTCTAGGGGACACCCGTAACTTCTTGAGGGAGCACCAGAAGCTGGCCTCCTTCAGATGGATGTCATCCTTCAGATGAATGGGCATCTTCTTGCAGAATTTGAACAGTGTAATTGCACATAGCTGATTTATCTCCCAACAGGCTTAAACAAAAACTGTCCATACCCATCAACAGGGATGGGTAAGAAAAATGTGGTATATCATACCATGAATGTTACTTGGCCAGAGAGAGAAAAATGAGCTTTTGATTCATGCTACAACATGGACGAGCCTTGAAAACATCATGCTGAGGGACATGAGTCAGGTTCTGGGCAAAGATGGTGTGCTCCTGCTTAGATGAAGCTCTTAGAAGAAGCAAACGGAGTCCTGGTGGCATGGAGGGTTCAACATGGGGTTGCTGACCTTAAGAGCAGTGAGTGGTTCAAACACCCAGAAGAAAGATGGAGTTGTTGGCTCCGTAAAGAGTCACAATCTCTGAAAGCCTATATGATAGGTCACTATGAGCAGCTGTTGTTGTTTTAAGAGCTTTTCCTCCTCTGGAAGCATTTTGAAAATGGATGGAAGACACTCGAAAAATAAAATCACGCGTTGCATTGTGTCCTTCAAACAAACAAACCTTGTTTGGAAAGAGGGTCTCTATCGAGGTTATTCGTAAGATTAGTGAGGTCATTCTGGAGTTGAGTGGGTGCTAACTCAGTCTGTGAGGTGTTCTTACCAAAGAGGAAAAAGAGACACACAAGTCAGGGGGTCATTGAGACCCCAGCGGGGGAATGGGAGTACTGCCTCTACAAACCCAGGAACAGAGAGCGACATAGGTGACCACCAGAAGCTAGGAGAGCTGCCGGGAGAAAAATCTCTCTCGGATTTCTCAGAATCAACAGGGCAGTCACCCTGATTTTGGCAGTCCACCTCCGGAATGGTGGGACAATACTTTTCTGTGAGTCCAAGACATCTAACGTGTGGCCCTTGGCTATAGCAAACTTGTGGAACTTAAAAAAGAATTGTCCGCTCAGCACATCAAGAGTCACCACCAAAATTCATCCGACAGAGTGCTGCAAGATGAGCTCCTTGGGTTCCACAAGCAGCTGAGGAAGAGTCACCTCCCTAAAGTGATATCAACCTCCGAGTCCATCTTCAGGGCAAACTAGGAACTCTGGTGGTATGGTGGGTTGTGTATTGGACTTCTCACTGAGAGATCAGCAGTTTGAACTTATTGGTCATAGCTAGGGAGAAAGCAGAGGCTTTAGATCTACAGAAATCCAGAGAGGTGGTTTCACTCAGACTGATGGGGTTGCGATGGATCTGGATAGACCCTGGGGTCATGAGTTTGAGTTTATGATGGGCAAACTATCAGGCTAAGTAGGAAGCATCGAAAGAAGATGGAAGGAAATACACAGAATCACCTTAACGAAAAGAATTGGTCAACATCCAATCATTTCAGAGCCTTGGGGGCAGAGGAGGAAAGCCATTCCAGGCATGGACAGAATATCGATAAATGTTTCAACAAACAGATGCAGTGCTGGACATGCTCACCGGTCTATGTCATGAAATTTGGACCTTGGCCAATCAACTGGAACATATCTGTGGCCATTCCAAAAAGAAAAAAAAAAGATGATCCAACAGAATGTGGAAATTAGCAAACACTATCATTCATATCACGCACAAGTAAAGTTTGCTGAAGATAATGCAAAAGCTAGTGTGGCATGCATCAGCAGAGAACTGCCAGGATTCGAACCAGATTCAGAAGAGGGCATGAAACGGGAGTGGGGGGGGTGTGGATCGTGGCTGATGTCCAGTGAAGCTTGGCAGAAAGAGAGTAACAGAAAGATGTTTACAGATGTCTTACTGATGAGGCAAAGGCATATGACCATGTGCATCAGAATAATGTATGGAGATCATTGTGTGTGCAAAGGCTGGGGATGACAGTGAGAGTCCAGAATGCGTTTGCAGGGTCCCCAGGTGGATGAAGTCTTCAGTGAATCACCTCCGACCACAGACCAGGGATGTGAATAGCCTTGTTATCAGGCAGCGGACATGGCAATGTGGGTTATTGCAAAAGCAGTTGAGTTAAAATGTAACCGTGTGTCATTTGATCTTCCTTTTGACTCACTTTAAATTTGTTCTAGTTTTTAATATGTTATGCTTTCTTTCCAATGGAAGTTTTTTGGTTTTATTCTGTCAATGTGTGGAGGGGGAGGTGGAATAAGTTTTTTCTGTATATGAAAGTCCAGGAGAGGTAAGTGCATAGAAACGGTAACTGGAATAATAGATTGTTAGGGGCATGACAAAAGAGGTGGTGGGAAGGGGGTGGGGACAAGGAGCTAACAACAGTGAGTGCTAGAAAGAGGAAAATGCTCTAAAAGCAATCAGAGTGGTGATTGCACAACTCTTTTTAGTATGGATGAAGTGGTGAATTGTATGATATGTCAATTATGTCAGTTAAACTGTTAAAAAATGCAAGGGGGGGGAAGGGAATTCCAGAACACTTGGTTGTGCTCCTGCAGAACTTGTGCATAGATCAAGAGTGGGTATTTAAACAGAACAATGAGCTCCTGCACAGCTTAAAATCAGGAAACCTATGTGTGTGTAGGCATTGTAGCACTTCACTAGGCTTATTCAACCCATGTGCTGTGCAAATAATAGAGAAAGTGGGTTAGGAGAAGAACACAGATTCTGAAGAGTCAACACCTGCGATGTGTGAAGAGGACTTGAAGCACTTGCTGATGCAGATCAAAGAGTGCAGCCATCAGTTTTGATTATACCTCATTGTAAAGAAGCAAACATCCTCACAACTGGACTGAGAAGCCCGAGAATGAAACCAAAAAAATGGAGAAGAGACGGAATTGTCGAAAAATTGCCTTTGCCTATGTCCACAATCAATTCCTATAGAAGCAGCAATCAAGAAATGGAATGATGATTTGTTTCAGGCAAATCTGCTGCAAAAGATCTCTTTAAAGTGTTTTTAAAAAACTAACCTGTCACTCTGAAGACTGACCTAAGCCAGGCTTTCTAATGGCGTTGGGTATACAAAGCTAGACAGTGAATAGGAAAGACTGAAGAGGAACTGATGCCTTTGCATTATGGATTGGGTAAGGAATGTTAAATAAACCACAGCTGGCCAGAAGAATGACAAATCTGCGTTTGAAGAAACCCAGCCCCAAGTCTCCTTGGAAGTGAGAAGGGGAAGCCTCCATCTGTCCATCTCGCATACTTGAGGCATGTCATTGGGAGGCTCCACTCCCTGGGGAAGGATGTCATGCTCGGTCACCGCAGATGGATGGCGAGGAAGATCTTCAGTGGGCTGGGCTGGCAGAGTGGCTGCAACTGTGAGCCCAATGATAGCAATACAATACCTGTGATGGCGGTGTAGGACCACGACGAGCTGTGAGCCGAACATAACCGGAAGCTAAGCTGGAAGCTTAGCCTTCTAATCTGGGTCTTAGCAGATGAGAGTGGCTTGACAGGCTGATGGAAAAGAGCATTCTCCTGGCCAGTGGAATGCCGAGTGGAAAGAGTCCTAGAGGTGGGCACCTTAGGGAGGGTGTGGCCAATGACAAGCATCCCTGTGGGGACAGTGGAGGAGGGGAAGGATAAAGTGCAGATCGGTGGGGAGTGCTGTTCTGATCATCTTCAATGCATTCGAGTGAAGCTCACCTTCCCCCTGAAGATCAGAGACCTCCCTCCAGAGAGCCTGCAGCAGTTACATAAAGGGTGGAGGCTGGCCTGTTGATCAGGTTGTGGCGTGAGGACCTCACTCAGAGGCGTGAAGGAGATACATACTCACTGGAGGCCAGATACACTCTCTGCTTCTCTCCCTGGGAGACATCCCTGTTGACAAGCTCCATGGAACTACACTGATAGAGTCAGAGTCCTGGAGCTGGAAGAGGCACGTGGAGAGCCCTGCCTGCGCTGAGATGCTTCCACCACCACTGGATCCACAAGACTTTCCACCCACTGGCCTCAGATCTGACACGTGTTGCACGAGTCTGAAGAGGCAATTATAGACTGGTATGGGACATAGGGGCTACTATCAGACTTAGGGGGACTTCGTCTGCACTGGGATGTTTTCGTAATATGTAATTACTTTTTGATATAAAGCTCTCTCTTATACCCTGAGTGTCTCTTAGTTTGTTTCTCTAGTCAACCCAGACTGACATAGAGCCCATGATAGCTATTATGTCCCTTCCCTGAGGTTCCCCATAGGGAGTAATGAGGAAAGACATTGGCCTAAGACACAGGGAAGTACCAGGTCCCTTCCAGATTACTTTAGTTGGCCGAATTTCACCTTTCACTGTTTCCAACACAGGATCCCATCCCCTGAGAGCAAGGAAGTTGGTCTGCATTAGGTCAATCTGCTGCACAAGACTTCTTTAGAGCATTGAGAAGTTCAGATATTACCTTGAGGGCTCAGTCATTGTTTCCCATGGCTTCATATGCAGGTGAAAGTTGGACATCGAGTCAGGATATTAAAAGTGCCATTGACGGCTGAAAGGACAAACGCATCTCTATTGGACAGAGTAGGACCTGCTCCTTAAAGGTAACTTTAAGGAGTGCTCCTTAAAGGTAAGGAGGACGAAACTTCGTCTCACATTCTTCGGACATTTTGTCAAGAGAGGCCCGTCTCAGGAGAGGGACATCAGGCTTGGTAAAGTGAAGGGCAGCCCAAAAGAGGGAGCCCCTCCACACGATGGATGGGCACTGAGGCTGCACCCATAGGCTCAGGTATAGAACGGTTGTGAGGAGGGTGGGGGACCAGGCAGTGTCTTGCTGCGTGGGGTCGTCGTGGGTCAGAAATGACCTGATGACCTCTCACAATGACAGCAGCAAGCACAAGCTCAGCAGTTCAAACCCACCCACCGCTATGGGACCATCCGCTCCCCTAAAGACACAGCCTCAGCAACCATCCAGGGGGTCACCATGAGTCAGAATTAACTTGGAGGGGCAACGTGTTGGGTCTGCTGGTTGCAGGTCATCTTCAGGCACATCAAAGTCTAGGACTACATTCTAGGCCTTAGCACAACGTAGCCTGCTGGGGAGGGGCCAGGAGTCTAGCCTGTTCTCTCCCCTCCTTAATGCCCTTGATGATAAATTTGGCGCCCAGATAAATAAATAAATCTGTGGCCAGAATTCCCCCCCCCCACCCCCAGGGGATCGGCAACGACAAAATTGTAATGAATGAGAATGTTTCTGGGTTATGTGCCGGAAAATTAGCACGGGCTTGCATTAATTGAAATTCAGTTCTTTATGTATATCAGCTCCCTTTGATCCTTCTGGGGTTCACAGCAGCAAGAAAGACACCGAGCAGCAGATTAATCCAACTGTTGTCAGAGACAGTGATAAATTGAGGTTTAAAAGCCTACATTGAGATAAATTGCTATTAAAGCCCATGCCCACCCTCTCCTGTTAGGCCTGTAGGACCAAGAATTTGTTCCAATACTGCGCTGCCTTTAATTATACTCACTCCTGAATGTTGGGTGGTGGGACCTCTTGTCACCAGAGGCTTCTGCTTAGCCTGAAGTGTTTCTGTCCCTTTGGTTCCGCTCTCTCCCTGCTCTTTGTACTCTCCTGGCCACGGACCTGTTTCCTCATATATGGCATCCACTACTGAGCACCTACACCTATGAATCCACCTGCCCTGTACCTCTCCCAAGACCTCAGATTTCAGCACCTATCAAAGACCAAACTGGCCACTGTCAAGTCCACTCTAACTCATGTGCCAAACAAGAATGGTGCTGATTAAGGGGCTGATTTACTGAAAGTCGGTCTCCAGTCCTTTCCTCTGGGGGGGGGGGGTCTCGAGTCCCCAACTTTTCGGTTAACCATTATCCAGGGCATCCGTGGGCTCAGTCCAAAGCCAAGACTGGAGAGGTGACTTCTTTTCCAAACATGCTCCCTTACATGTGTTCCTCAGCTCCAGTTATCCAAGCCAGAAACTCCATCCTGGGTCTCCCCTCTTCTCCCTCATCTTCCAGCCTGAACCTCATTCACAGCCCTCTCCTTTCCACCCCAAGTCCCTTCCCTGGTTCAGTGCTCATCAACTCCAATCTCCTTCCAAACTTCCTCCTCACCCTGAGAATGTGGGCTCTTCCCGTAACACACATCTGACCCATCGCCCACCTGCTTATCATCTCTATACATTTCTCCTGGTGGCTCTGGGTGAAGCCTGCACTCTGAGGTTCATCCTGGTCCAGCCCCCAGTTCCAGACCAAGCCAGGTCCACCTGCTACTTGCCCACCTCCTTGCTACCTCCCGAGTACCTCACTTCCCAAGAGCCCAGCACCCTATCAAGATCCTGATAGGATCTGAACTTCTATCAGAACTTCTGAACACACAACACTGCCCATTGCCCCTCTTTGACCTTGACCTTTGTCTTGCACTCTTGAACTCGTCTCTCCCTTCTTCTCTGCCCATGGCCCTTGCCCTTGCTCAGTGGGGTAAAACATGTGGCTCTTCCCTCTGAGCACTTGGTTCAGTGATGCACTCTGGTGTGGGTGGCCTCCCTGCCTCTTCTGATGCGCTCACCCAACGGGGAGCCCGACTATCGGGGATGGACAGAAGACATGAGATGTGCACACATCTGAGTATATGTTCAGACAGGAAGGCATAGTCAGGCCACTAGTCCATAGTCAGGAAGATGGACTGACCCACACCCAATGTCCCCCAGCCAATTAGGAGCAGGGCTGTATTCCCATCTTGAGAGCTTCAAATGGCCAATTCCAAGGGCCCTCCAAGGCCCACTTCCCCCTGTCTCAGCTCCTGCAGACACCCTCCAGATCCCATTCTCTCCTTGGGAAGTGACAGTATTCCCCAAACATTATTGCAAGCCCGTTATAATAGTATCTTGAGGCTGATATGGGGAAAGCGGGAGGGAGGGGGAGAAGAAGGAATTCATATGAGTTGATTCCCAAGATTAACATAGCAAAAGCTCCCTTCATTAAAACTGTAGCACTGCAAACACTTCCTGGTAAACTTGGACAACAAGGAAAGTTCTCTCCAAGGAATAAGAAGTAGTTTCAAGATGAAGCCTCTATCTGGCTTGTCATTTCCGATTTTTCAGGCACAAAGGCCTCTGTTATGTTTCTGTCTCCTCCTTCTTGCTATCTCTCTCTCTCTCTCTCTCTCTCTCTCTCTCTCTCCTCTCTCCACCACTCCTCCCTACCTCCCTTCCTCCAACTCTCTCCCTCCCTCTCTCTCTCACAGGGACCCAAAGCTGGCTGCAATTTCCCAAGTAACAATGAAAGAGGTGACCTCAGAAGGAACCAGGCACTGCAATTTGGGGGTGAATATTCAATTAGTTCCAGGCCAGGGATTTCTGATCAATATTGCCTTCTCAAGGCAAAACAGTGTAACAAACCCTCTTATTAAGCAATTCTAAACCCTGGCTCAGATACCCGTGACTGACAGCTAATCTGCGCTTTAATTAATACCTGCCCCCTTGGTTAGCTGGCACTGTGGCTTACCCAGGGAAGGTTGGCAGCCCCTAGAAGCTGCCAGGAGGGGGGCTATTGTATGACTCTGTGATGAAATCCAGAAATTCAGCTTAACCTAGCCCTTCCTCGCCTTGGGATTGGAAACGAAATAAGAGAGGCTCAGGAATGGAGGGGCTGAAATCAGAGAAGGAAACTCACCCACGCAAACACACACACACACACACACACACACACACACTGAGAAATTCCACATTCTAACCAAGTAACTGGAGTTCCTGGGTGGTGCAAATGGTTGCTATGTTTGACTATGAACACAAAGGTTGATGGTTTGAGTCCAACCTTTGATGCTCACAGATTTAGGTCTCAACATATCAGCTACCAGAAACCCTATGGAGTCCAGCTGGACTCTGGCACACATGGGGGTCCTATGAATGGAATTGATTTCTCAGTAACTGGTGGCACGTGTCTGCTCATCACTCAGTTGCACACCTCCAGGGGTGGGAGGTACACCACGCTGTAAGAAACTGTCTCTATGGTCTCGTGATTGAGATGACCCTCCAGAAATGGATTCTTCCTTCTCTGGTTCTGGCTTGGCATGAAAGGTCCTTTAGACTCCGTCTTCCCTTCAAATAGGAGCCTTGGCAACATAGCGGGCTGCTATGTACAAGATCAGCAGTTCAAACCCACACCTGCTCCAAGGAAGGCTTCCCACTCCCACAAAGAGTTACGGTCTTAGAAACCCAGAGGGGCAGGGCTGCTCTAAATTGGAATCGACTTGGCAGCCGTAAGGTTTTTTTGGTGTGCTGGTTTCCTTTGAAAACATGCACCACGAAGAGCTCCTGAGTGAGACAAATGGGTGAAACCCTCAACAGGGAACTAGAAGATCGTCAGTTGGCGTTCTCCCTGAAGCAGGTTGGAAGAAAGGACTGGCCATCTGCTTCCAAAGATCAGTCATGAAAACACTGTGGAGTGTATACACACACACACACACACACACACACACACACACACACGCACCCCTCCACCCATCCCCAACACACACACCGTGAGTTAGAGTCCACTTGACTTCAGCTACTTATGCTCCATCCACTAAACCAAGGACTCTGCAGGCTGAATTCCAGAAGGAGAGAAACCCTGGACTTTGGCCGAAGACTTTCTCGGTGAGTTCTCGATGAAACTGTCAGGCTGGCTGCTGTGCTGGAGGCTGTTATAGAAAGAATACTGCAGACAAAGGACCTGTCCCTGCCCCCAAAATCCCAGCCGGGATCCTGTGACTGGGTCTGCAGGATGGCTTCTCTCTATTGTTGATGACCCCGCTTCCTAATTCACTGGGAAAATAGAAGCAATCAGACAGGAAGGATCTCATGGGTCCCTGGCCACCAAAACTTCCCCCCTCCATGCCCCTCCCCCCAACACCTGCACCTGCCCCGACACTGGCAGAGTTGTAAATCAAACCCACCCCTCCTGTCTGTGCTCCAGTCAGCCACACAGCACTCTGGCAAGACTTGCAGGGGTGGAACTGGGTGCCGGGGAAAGTTTCACAAAGCAATCTCTGAAATACAATGGCATTAGGCCGGTCCCAGAGGAAGGTTCGGTGATGACACAGCATAGCTATAATAGTGCTAGAACAACAGCAGCCACTTCCCCACGGCCTTCCTCTCAACAACCTTGTTTAATGTCCTTTGACAAGACAGGAAACAGAGCTCAGGGATGTGAAGCTGATTACCTAGCAAATGATAGGGTTATTAGCCCACCACTGCTCACTTGATCACCCTCCTAGGCTGCTGCCAAAGTATGCCTATCCTTCTGCTCTTCCTGCTAGTGAACCCATCATCTCCCTCTGCATTGTTCTCCATGCCCCTGCATCTGGCACTAAGCCTTTCGTCATTCCTCAGGGACGAAGGCTCAGACCAACGAATGAAACATAACCTGTTGGAAAGTACAGGTTGATCCCAGGGTGGGACATGGATCCTAGTGGAATGTCCCATGTGCAGAGGTCTTCCACTAGAAGACAGAGGATATCTGGGTGATTTGTTATCTTAACATAGGGTATCCCGCTGGAGAAGCGGGATATTTTCCATAGAAGTATCCCATTGGAGGAGTGGGATATTTTCCATGGAAGTGGTACCTCCAGCCTCCATCATTCTCTCCAATGGCCTTCACCACTTGATCTTCATGTCTTGATGCAGCCCCTCCCACATTGCATCCGGAATGGATTAGGTGGTCAGTGACACATGGTAGCCGTGATGGTGGAAGTGAAGGAACCGTGGTGGCACAGCTGTTAACCACGAGGTTTGTGGTTCGAACCCACAAGCTACTCAGTGAGGGAAAGTTGTGGCAGCCTGTTTCTGTAAAGATGACAGCCTGGGAGACCCTAGGAGGCAGCTGTACTATGTCCTGTAGAGTAATCATGAGTTGGAATCCATCTGACAGCAATGTGTTGGTTTGGGTTTGGATTATTGGGCTGAATTGAGTTCGTAAGAAACAAGTCACCAGGCTGGCCCATCTTCAGCACAAAGAGAGCAAAGAGTCATGAAGCTCCTGAATACGCAGGGCACCAACTGACAACTGATAGGACAGTCATTAGAGCGCTGGTTCCTGGGTTATGGAAGGTGGGAACCAGAAGAATTGTTAAAAGACTCTCAAGTGACATTCAGGAAAGATTGTTAACCTCATAGTATTCAGCTGCAGGAGGAGAGGGCTTGTGAACTGGGAGGGAAAATGCTTTCAGGGGAGCTTTGAGGCGCTCCCCCACCTCATCCTGCACCTCAGTTTGTCCAATTCATCTCACATGGGAGCCTGATTTTGCAAAAATTGAATAATAAAGGCCGTACTCTCACTAAAGTGAGTGCAGGCTGGATTTCTTGAGCATTCATCCCTTAAAAATCCATGATAGTCCATTGGGGAACTCATATGAGATAAGGCAGTCAGCCCTACTTCTCTCTTGAGATGCCCACCAAGGTATGGCCCAGATGAGGGGTTTATACCAATCTGCCAGTTACTAAGAGGAACCAATATCATGTCTGATATTTTTGACAGTGTTTCTCACCAGTTGGGTTGGCTTGCCTTGCCTTGCCTTGCTTTGGAATTGGCTCAGAAGTCTAGGTTATAAAGTATAATTTCTTCCATCTTGAATTCCATCTCTTGAATCACTCTCTCAGGGAGAAGCCAATTGCCTGGCCATGGGGACACTCAAACAGCGCTATGGTGAGACCCAAGTGGAGATGAACTGAGATCTCCTGCCAGCAGCAACGTACTAGCTGTGTGAGTGAGTTTCTCACATCTCAGCCAAGCCTCCAGAAAACTAAAAATGTGGAAGAAACCTTGAATCAGAATTGCCCAAGCCAGCTTCTCCCTAATCTTTGACCCACAGTAACTGAAGATGACCAGAAATGCCTGCTTTTGTTGTAAGCCACTAAGCTTGGGGTCTTAAGTTACATAGTAGTTAACAAATTCAGGGGGAAATTTTCCAACCCACATCCTAGGTCTACTTTAGGAACTCGAGTGAAATTTGGGTCCTGAAAAATTGTTCATCTGAATCTGAACACACATGTGCAGGAATGAGTATCTTCTCATTCCATCTCTTCCAGAGGGAAGGACAGTCTTCATCCAGGGACCGCGGACCCAGGGTGCTATTTCCATGGGTCATTGCCTGAATTTCTGAGTTCTAAGTAATAGAAATAGCACATGTGGGAGGCTGGAAGGACAGACATTTATTTTCTTACTGACCAGAAATCTGAAGCCAGGGCACCAGGGAAGACCCTCTTTTTGTCAGCTCAGGTGGTGGGTGGATAGTGAGAGAACCTCTTTCCACTTCCTCAGTTCTGATGCCCTTCAGTCCTTGGCGATGTCCGCATGCCGGGGATCTTTTCACTTCATTTGTGCTCTCTTATTTCTGGACCTGTTCTACTCGAAAGTGGTTGAGTTTAAGTCACACATTAGTATAAACAAGAAAACCATATCACCAAATAGGATTACATCCACAGGTATAAGGGTTAAGATTTAGAACCCATATTGGCGGAGGGAGGGGGGAGATGCACACAGCTCAATCTATAACAGCTACCTTTATGCCAGAGCACGACCGATGAAGGCAAGAGCTGAGAAATGTGCTTTCAGATTCTCTTTGGACTCAGAAACACTTTTCATAAAAGCTACCTGAGTGTCAGTTAATGACCAGGTAGGAGCACTTCTCCGAGTGAGGTGTGAAGTCACTTGAAGGTGACTGAGGAGGTGGGACAGAAATAGACATCTCAAACCAACATCTGTGGACCAGAATTTCAGTTGGTGACTTTTCCAAGAAACCCTCTCCTTGGCCAGACTAAAGTTGAGATACAGTTTGACCTTGCATTGAGGCTTCTGAGTAACAGGGAACACCCTGGTGAGCAGAGTTGAACAGGTGGGATGGCTTAGGCTCAGGCCACATGGGAACCAAAGAAGCGGCTTTCTGACTGAGGCCGTAAGATGCTGACACACTCTCCCACTCCAAGTCTTGGCTCCTATACAATTCTTCAGTTGTGTTACATTCATCAAAATTCCATCCTGTGTTTTGCCAAGTAAAGCAAGTGTACATTTTTTAAGAAGAAATTAATGCATATGTTTCTGATTCATCTTATGTAGAAACTATCAAAATATTGTGCCTGAAGTAAAGTAAAACATTAAAAAAAAAAAGGCTTTCGGTGGTTTTGGCAGGTTTTTATGTAACTCCTGACAACGTTGAGTTCTGTCTTCTTGGCCACCTGTCAACAGTTTCGCCAGCCGGTGCCAATCTCACCTCTTCCAGGAAGTCTCCTGACTGTCCCTGCCCCCAAAGTTGCTTCTGCCCAGAGCAGCAACAAAACCACTCCATGGACTCAACTCTGACTCAGGGCGACTCTGAAGAGGGTGTTTAAGACTGCAAATCTTTGTGGAAGCAGATAGCCTTGTCTTTCTCCCACACAGTAGCTGATGGGTTTGAACCGGCCACCTGTGATTAGCAGCCCAAGGGTGACCTGTTGGCACCACCAGGGGTCTTTCCTCAGAGGGCTCCAAAATCAAGGCTATGGACCATGGACCTTTCTTGTTCCCACGGGTCAGAATTCTTCCCAATCAGAGTGCGTGGTCCTCCAGGGTAAACCAGATTTAGAGTCCCCAGATTCAGCTGACTAGGCTCACGACACACTGATCAAGAGACCTGGGAGGCAAGCAAGGCTGGATGGCAGAGGGAAGGAGGCCAGAAAGGTTGTGCTAGGTGGCCAGGCAGGATACTGCCCTAGGGACAGTTTGATTTCTTCCATATCCATTGACTTCTCATTACATTCTCAATCCATTCCCTAAGTCTCGTGATCAAGCTGAGACCAGGATAGAATCAGGGGTCAGGGGATTCTCCCAAAGCAAGGATAAGTGCTGACCTTGATCGGCCCACCAGGAGGCTCTAATGCTGACCTTGGTCCCTCCCTCTTCCGTGACCTCAGATGACACCATGGCTCCATCCGCAGTCACTGGCCTGGCCTGGTCAGAGGCTGAGTCTAAACTAAAGCCAGCCTGAGCGCCTCACACAGCCCAGAGGGTTCCCTGGGTCCCTGGACTGAGCCTCTATTAAGAGAGGTGACTTGGTACACTTCTGTCCATGCCCCCCGGTGGCTGAAGCCTTCCTGACCCCTCTCCCAATGGCTCAGTCAGATCCCAGTGCAGTCTTTGACCACTCCTTCCCCTCCCAGAACCTTTTGTCATTACTGGGTGCTGCTGAATTTCTTCTGACTCACAGCGACCCTACATCCCACCACTATTCCCATGCCTGAGCCCTTTGTGGCAGCCAGTGTCGCTCCCTTCCTGTCCAGGGTCCTCCTCCTTTTCGTTGTCCCAGGCTTGATGTCCTTCTCCAGGGACTGGTCTCTCCAGAAAGCGTGCCTAACATACATGAGACGAAGTCCCTGCCACCCTTGCCTCTAAGGAATATTCTGCATGTACTTCTCTCCAGATGGATTTCTCTGTACTCTGGGCAGCCCCTGATATTTCAGAAGAGTGCACACGTCCGTGGGTTCATACACTCAGCTAGCTGCTAACTTCAAGTTTGGAGGCTCAAGCCCATGCAAGGGCACTTTGGAAGGAAGTTCCGGGAAGCTATTGAAAAATCAGCCACTGGAAGCACTTCGGAGCACATTCTACTCTGACATCCAAATGGGCACCGAGAAATTCCACTCGAGGGCAACTGGGAGCAAAGTTTCTGAGCTCAACCCTTTCAAAAAGGCGAGGAGTTATTTTTCACCCTTGGAGACTACTTTGATAAGAAGTCCAGGGCCCAGGGCTATCTTGGGTTAAGGTGAGCTTTTTCAGGAGCTCTCTCTCTCTCTCTTTCCCCCCCTACCCCCCTTTGCAGCTGCCTAGCCCTCCTGGGCTCTCAGCAGCAGACAACAATGGAGCTCAGAGCCTGGTGTGAGAAGAGGTGAAGTGGACCTTCCCTTTCTCTGGCAGCTGCAGCAGCTTCTCTGCGGGTCTCAGGTTTGCAGAATCTACTGACCAGGGGGTGTTGCCTTCATGGCCCGGGTCCTTTCCTGTTTCTGAGGCCGCTTCCTGTTCTCCTGCCGGCAGAATGCCAGGTCATGGCCCTGCTTACATGAGCTCCAAAAACAGAGCAAAAGGCAGACAGGAGACTTCATCTTCATAAGCGAGAGTGCCAAAGTGCAGTGTGCCAGCCAGTGGGGGGGATGTGTCGAGGTTAAAGACTCAAAGCCAGCCTTCAGTGCTATGACAACGTGTCAGGACCGCATTATCAGGGCAAAGAGGATGGTTCATTTCCAATGACCTCTCAGGGCGCAGAGAGAAAGGGCCCGTCCAAACCCACAGAGAGCCTCAAGAGGAGAGATCAGGAAAATAACATGAGGGAGGACACCATCTCCACTCTGCCTCTTCCAGACAGCCTCCAGACCAGCCGGAAGGCAGCATCCTGTTTTGAACCAGCAGGGAGCCACACTCTTGCCGAGGCATCGAGCAACTCACACAATGACCTTGGATCACCGCACAGATCCTTGGGAAGAGGATGCCACGTGGGTCTCTTGTTTCCTGTGCGGGGGAAAGAGTGGGTGGGGGAAGTCAGACGTATTTATGATGCAAGGAAAAAGAGGAGCTGATAAGCCACACACAAACATTTTCCTAACCTGCATCCCAAGAGCTCAAGATTCAATACCGCTTTCTCTGCGCGCCCCCCCCCCCATTTTTCATCAGATCATACTCAGATTCCTCACCCTCAAATACCATTCTAATGGCAACATGATTCTTCTTCGGCTGGCTGCAGCCTGTATTTACTTTACCACCCCCCTCTATTGTTGTGCGTGCAGGGTCGTCTTCCCCAGATCTGCCAGGAATCCTGGTGGTGCAGATGTTCCAGGTCGGGAGGTTCATCATAAGTCAGCCTTGCGAAGCCATCAGCCCGTGCCCCAGGAGGAAGACGGGGTGCTCCTCTCACGTAAAGAGTTCCAGTCTCCAAGACCCTCAGACCCTTGTCGCCTCGGGTCACCGTGAGTCAGAAGGGACTCGACGGCAGTGAGTTTCGTTTTCAGTTTTCTATGGATTTCCTCTTCCAGGTGGTGTTGAGATGACCCTTCACACGTGAGTCTCTGCCGGGTTCTCCCGTTCCTTTCTTCTCCGGGTCCTTCAGTGAAGTGATTGAGTACGAGAATAATGGGCATCTGCATCCTTCGGATTCCTATTTCCAAGTTGGATCCACAATGCCCGTCCCGGCGCACACCCTTTGCAAGCACGTGTGTGTGTGTGTGTGTGTGTTTGTGTAGTGAGAATGTTCACCCCATGCCGTGCCAGCCATTTCCTCTCTGCCACTTGGGTGGGGTGTCACAGCACACCGATGGCAACGATGGCGGCTGTCTGACACACGTCTCATGCGCTATCAGAGAGACCCACGCCTGACAGATGGGGATCACCCTCTCTCTGGGTTGATTCTGTCTCAAGGCAGCTTCCCTGAGAACTATCCACCTCACATGCTACAGAGTTCATCCAGGTGAGATGCACCCTGGAGGGGTTGGTTTCTTTTTCTTTTTTAAAAAGATTATTCACAGAAAGTTGTACTCCATCAAGTTTTACTAACTCAGAGAGCTTCTCACCTTGACAAGAAACAAGTCCAGTCCGCCCTTGGAGTGACCTGGAAGTTAACTCTTCCCAATCGAGCCTTCGGATGAAGATGGAGCCCACCAGCCCATGGACTGCTACCAGGTGAGGCCATGAATAGAGGACCCAGGGGATGGGATCTTATTATGCAAAAAGATGCAAAGTTAAGCTCTCTCTCTGTCTAGAGGTGCATACTAAGTGCACTTGAATGCATGTTGATGCAAAAGATGGAATGCTAGACAGTGGATGAGGAGAGAAGGCAGGGAAGGGAGGGGTCTGGGCCTGGGGGAGGGGCCAGGTCATGAAAGCTGAATTCTCCTTCTTAGTTAAGGATTGTGTAAAGGATGACAGTAAAAATCTATCCATAGATGACTTGAATGATCTAAATAAAACCAGTTAGACAGTGCCCAGCACGTGGACTCCGGCTCCTGATGACCCTGTTTGGTTCAGAGGAGAACTTCATCCTGTGAGGTAACGAGCAGCTATGTCCATTGGAAAGCAGATCACTGTGTTAGTCCAGGTAGACTAGAGAACAAATTCACAAACATGCATATGTGTGTAAGAAAGAGTTCTATATACAAGAGTAATTGTACCTTAAGAAGACATCCCAGCCCAGTCCAGATCAAGTCCATAAGTCCCATATTAGCCCATATGGTCAACAGCAGTCTACAAAGAACTCTTGAGACTCACGAAACGCATGCAATGATGTCAAATGCAGAACAATCACAAGCCAGTGGGTAGAAAGTCTGTGGATCCAGTGATGTTGTAAGCATCTCAGCGCTGGCAGGAGACTCCACGAGGGTTCTCTAGGTCCAGGTTTCTTGCTGCATCCGGGTAGGTCTATGTGGCTTCTCCTTAGGGAGTCAGGGAGCCAGCCTTGTCAGTTGAGTATCTTCAAGCAAGTGTTGTCAGTAAAAAGTCTTCAAGACAGTGAACCAAGAGAGATAGTGTCTCTACCTGCAAGAAGGAATTAGCAGATTTCCCAGAATTCTCAGAAGAGAACGCTATGTCCATACAGAGGTCTCATTGGCTAGCTCCAGATTGACAGGCTAGACTCCATTCCTACACTCTTAATCTTCAAATTGACACTAGATTAGATCACTGCCACAATCACCAAGGCATTCTTCTAAAGTGCTTGAGGATGGATTTGAACCAGCCACCTTTCAGTCATGCTCTGAGAGCACTCATTGCTTTGTACCTGGTCTCAGGGTTTCTATAATTCAAACACTAAGAAGAATGAAAGGTAAGTGGAAAATGTCTTTGGCAGCACCTGGTGTCTTTCTGCACTCATGACAATCTGGACGACATCAGGCTCACTTTGCCGATAAAGAAACTGATACTCAGAGAGGAGAGGCTATCTTTGGTTGTTGGCTTCCTTTTCTCTCTCTCTCTCTCTCCTCATTCTATTTTCTTTTCAGCCAGGTGAAGACTGACAAAGCCAACCAACAATTGCACAGTCAACAATTCATGTACGTTGTATTTCATCTTGTGAATGACAATGTCCACAGTGTATCTCACCTATCTCATCCCCTCCCTGTTGCCCATTTCTATTCCTTCTTCCTTGCCCTTCTGAAGTTGAATAAATGCTGCCTTTTGGGAAACACATGGCTAGTTAGTCTAAGATCTGTGTACTTTCATAGTGTGATTGTTCCACTTACAGCCCTGCCCGTTGTTGGGCTGAAAAGGGAACTGAGGGAGTGAGGTACATTCCAGTCCTGGAGGTGCCTATGCAGTGTAACTTCTGGTGTTCCATCAGTCTCTCTCTGACAGTAATCCTGGTCTCTTGAATGATTGTAAGTTTTGTTCAGTATGGTTTTGCAGCTCTCTCTCTAGAACCTTCTAATGCGATCTCTTTCAGAAGAGTTCACAGTATTAAAAGGACACCATCTAGTTCTTCCAGCCTCAGGGTAGTAGAGACTGGTGTTTATGAGGTCTGTTAGTCCATTGGACTATGTGTTTCTACATGTCTTCAATGTTCATCTCTCTTTTTCCTGCCAGACAGGGAGAGGGGGGAACTGTCTTGTCTGAGGCTCAGTCGCTTGTCAGTGGCTGTTTCTGGGTCCAGCTTGGTTCCTATGGATCTATACCCTGCTTCCTCTCGCTTCCTGTCAAGTGAGGATGAATACAGACCCTCCTGGGGCCCTGCACACTAGTGCTCAGGCCCAGATGCTTGTAGGTTTATGGGTCTCTCCAAAGGTCATCAGGACTGAAGCTGTGTCTGATCCCCTCTCAAGCACTGGTAGACGTCACTTCTAGAACAGCATAGGGTGATTCTTGGGGCACAAGTGAAGGTTGTGCAGACCTGTTCTTTATAGGTAGGGAAGCCCATGGATGAGGGTTCTCAAGGACCCACTCAGGTAACCAGACTCTGTGTGGATAGAGCAGCAGCAGCAGCAGTGAGAGGGGAGACACTGCAAGTCTCTCCACAAGGAGCTTGGGAACGACGTGTGAGGACAGACAGACAGACACCGATGACACAGGAACTACTCACGGCTGCCTGGGGCCGGCTTGGGGATCTCTCTGGGTGTGGAGGTGTCAGGCAGAAGCTCAGTTTAGCCATATCCCAGGCTGGATCTCCAGGGGAGCGTGAACACATAGCCTCAGCTCTGATCTCTGAGAGGTGGTGGGCAGGGACCTGTTGTGAGGCGGCAGCTTGCTGTGGACAGGACCGAAGATTCATCCTTTGGAGAACAGAGGTGAAGTGTCAGCTGGTGTGGTCCAAGAAGGTTTCAAGGAGGAGGTGGCAGGGTACAGGTGGGTGATCCTGGCAGGGTGGGACTGGAGACGAGAGGAGGGGTAGAGGGATGCTTGGCGTTCAGGCTGCAAATGAGGGTGAGAGCAGGTGCAGGTGCAGGAGTGAGGGAGGAAAGTGGGCGTGAAGTGGGGAATGGAAAGACCGGAGAGCAGTCACTCGATGTGCCTTCTCTCCCTGCATCCAGCTCAGCCTTGGGCCCCTCTTCACTGCAGCCACACCTAGATCTCTGCCTTCTGGGCTGTTGGTTTCTTGGTTATGCCAGCAGTCTTTGTTACTGGGACTATCTATACTGGGCTTTAATTAGAGCCCTTGGCAAGCACTCAGCCCTCCTTTGGTACCTCTGTGGCAAGGGGGAGGGCGCCAGCATTGAGAGCATGTTACACAAACCTCCCAAACATTGGGATTCTGAAATTCATGAAGCCACTTGCTCAGTGACTGCTCAACACTCAAGAGTCCCAAGAGACACAGAAAAGAACTTTCACCTGTGTCCCCGCTGCTGCTTGTAGTCTTGGGCCAGCTCCCAGGTGGCTGTGTGACTGGGAGCAGGTGGCTAGCCATTTCTGGGCTTTGGGCTCATCATGGATATAGCCAATAGGTTGGGATAATCCCTAATCACACAGGACATGCTCAGGACTCCCAGCTCCTTGCATTCCTTGAAGAAGGTGTCTTATCCACACACAAGAACATGGCATGACTGGTCATGTCTCCTTACTGCTGTGTGATCATGCCTTGCCTTCTGGGCCACTTTGTAGCTTGGCCTCAACCTCTCCTTCCTGTCTCTTCTCCCACCCTTGCCACACCACCCCATCACTGCCACCAGCACCTCACCCACTCCTACTTTGTCTTCACAAGCTAGCTCAAATGCCACAGGCTTGGCGAGGCCACCTCTTATCTCTGCAGAGAGAATCAGTCTGCTCCTGGCCCCCAAGGCTCCCCCAGACCCAGAGCGTCCCCTCTGCCCCCAGGCCACAAAGTTTCCAGAGCAGGGACAGGGCCACAGTTGCCATGTTCCCAGAGCTCAGCTAAAGATCTGGCCTGGCAGGTACAACAATATTAGTCGGCTGCAGCTTGGGGACACAAAAGAAAGGTCAGAATTGATCTAAGCAGACAGGGTACACTGAGTTCAGATTGGTCTGAACTGCATGGCTTAAGATGCTCATGAGAACAGGAGGTCAAAACACATGGCCTGGAGATGCCTATATCAGGGTTCAGGAGTCCTGGTTTGGCCAGTTTCTAATCATGATCTACCAGGTGCTTTACGGGAGACAGCGGAGTTTTTCTGTCCCCATAAAGAGTTACAGCCACACAGCCCCCAAAAGAGAGTTCTACTATGTCCTAGAGGGTGACTGTGAGTCAGAGTGAAGTTGATGGGAGTTGAGTTTGGCCTAGGTTTGGTTTGTAGGCTTAAAACAATGCTGATTATTCTCTTCTAGCTTTGGAGGTCAGCAGCGCTCAAGTGAAGATGTCGGCTGGTCTACGTTTCTTCTCAAGGGTCAGGGGGAGAAGCTGTCGCTTCACCTCTCAGCTTGTAAAGGCTGCCTGCAGGCCTTGGCTTGTGGTCACCTCCTTGACATCGTCTTGTGGGCTCAGCATGAGTTCAGGTAAGGTCGGTGACCATGGGCCCGGTCCTCCTGCTTCCCCCTTGGAAGGACCTTGAGGCAGACCATGCTCTCGTGCTAACCTAAAGGTTGCAGGGCTGTGGAGGGAAAGGCCAGGCATCTGCTTCCATCAAGAAAAGCATAAAGGATGTCCCTCACAGGGGGCTATCAGGAGTTGAAATTCACTTGATGATGTGTATGTGTTGTGTGTGTGAATGAATGAGAGAGAGAGAGCGAGAGAGAGAGAGAGAGAGATTCCCTTGTCCCTCACCTCAGACAACCAAAGATAATCTCCTCATCTCAATAGCTCTCAGTCACCTTTACTGAGAGTGTCAGGGAGCGCTCACAGGGTTGGGAACTTTCAAGTCCACATTTTGGGGGAAGGGGATCAAACGGGTGAACAGCTGTCCAGGTCTCCAGAGAAGGAACAAGCTCAAAGGAATCAGAGAGGCCTTCTCCCAGCTTCTGCCAACTAGGCGGTTTTCTTCATTGAAGGGGCCCTTGGGAGTCACTCCACTTTCCCGCCCTGGTCCACGGAAGCCTGGTAGGCTTTCTCGGCGTGAGTATCCCCCCTGCCGCATGGCGTGTGGGTGACGCCTCCCCTCTCCCTCCTCTATGAGTTCCTCCAAAGGTGACTTGATGACACCGGGACGACCCACCTCGAGCTTCAGTTATTTGTGATTTAATGAGGAGCCTTTTAATTATAACATCTGTTGTTTTAATTACCAAAGGAATTATAATGAGGCTCCCGGTGGAAGCTGCTGCCAGAGCAGAAGTGGAGAAACAGTCCCGGCATCAGAGGCCCCGCCGGGGTCCTTGGCACGGCGACTGCCACGGAGCATGACCCGTCATGAAGAGCACTTCATCTTCATTTTAATTAAGCTTCCGGGGGGGGGGGGGGGGGGGAGGCAGGCAGCCTCCCAGATCTGAGGGAGCCGAGCAGCCGGATCCTGGAAGCGTCTTGGCACGCACAAGGGAGTCTGGGTGGGGGTTGGGGGGAGAAAGGAAAAGGCAGGCCCGCCCTTGTGCAGATGCTGGTGGAGATACACATCTGTCACTCAATAACAGAGCCCCAGTCTTCCTAGAGCCCAGCTGGGTGACCTTGGCCAAGTCAGTGGGCCTCTCTAGATGTTGGGATTATTCGTGTATAACATGAAAGCAATGTTTCCCCCCACTCCTCCTTCTGGCTGTAGAGTTTGCAAAACACATTCTCATCCCTCAGAGAAGAAGAAGAAGTAGGTGTCTCAGAAGGTGGATGTCTCATGGACAGGTGTTTCCATGATGGCGGTGAGGATGGGGGTGGGGTGGGGCGATTGCAGGAAGGATGTAGGAATTAAGGAATTAACAATGAGGATGGGAGAGGTTGTTTCTGAAGGATTATGACCACCTCAGATAATCCCACTCTCCCAGTTTTTCATCCTTCAGGCATCCATGCCTTGGCAGTTCTCTTCCTTAAAGAGGGTGAGTTGAACGTCCATCTTCAGGCCGGGGTGGGTGTCTGACCACAGAATCCAGTGTCCATGCTGATCTCAGGAGACTGTGTGTGATTCTGAGCTCTTGCTCCCCTGCCACGCAGAGAGAGCATGCCTGCACTAGCCTGAGGGAGAGAGGAAGCACATGGATTAGAGTCTTGTCATAAGAGTTACCTTGGCCAATGCCATTCTAGATCAGCCACCAACCAGTCTACCAGCTTTCAGACACACAATCGACAGAGCCACCAAATCCTGCAGTTCAGCCCAGACACGGGAGCAGTCCATGCCTACGGTTGTAGACTCCTGAGGCTTCGTGGTGATTTTATGCAACATCCTTATAAATAAATAATGAATGCACCTTTCCAAAAGTGATTGGTAAATATATACACAAAGCAGATGGGAAGCAAAACCTTTGCTGTTGATGTCCATCCCGGTAAGACTTGCTGAGTGAGTATGACGTGAAATGTGTGAACCAAACCAGTTTCTACCTAATCTGGATGCACCCATCTGTCAGAGATTGAATCATGGTCCCCATAAATACATGTCAACCTGTCTTGGCCATGATTCTTGGAGGCTTGGCAGTTACATAAGGATGCCGTGAGCGATTGTGCAGTGACCTCCGTGATAAACCCATCAGTTATAAGAGGATGAAGGGGGAGGGCACCCCTCTTAACTCTGTCCCAGCCCTGATCAAATGGAAATCCTCCCAGCGGGTGGTTCTGGTTTCTTTACTGTCTGGCAGGGCTGAGCAGGAAGGAGCCTTCCTGAGGAGACTCCCTCCTACTTAGCAAGGAGTCTAGAGGATTCCTTGAAGTTCCCCAATCACCCTAGGGTGCCTTCTGCCTCCAGCTAGAATCGAACTGTCCCTTCCGCTAGCGACTGTGTTTCCAGACTACAGCAGGTGACGAAGAAAGGTCCGGTGATCTGCTTCACACACAAGTTGCCAAGGGAAACCCTGGGGAGAAAGAAGAGCCTCTGAGACTGATTCACTTTCTCATTATGGGGGGACTGGTCACTGGAGAAGGACATTACCTTTAGCAAAGTGGGGAGCCAGCCAAACTGAGGCAAACCCTTGGTACACTGGTTGACACAGTGGCTAGCATCACAGACTTGAATGTCCAATCCCTGGTGAAGGCGGGGCAGGACTGAGCAACGCATTTGATTCTGTTGTCCGTGAGCTGAAGCGAACTTGACAGCAACAAACAGCAGAGACAACCTCCTTCCAAGGCACATTTCAAATGCCTTTTCAGAGAAGTCTCTCCCGGTTCTATTCCACAGCTCTGGCCTCCAGCTTTGAGGTGCTTGCTGTCCACTGCATAGCATTCTGCATTAGCAAGCTACCTGCCCCACCAAACCCTCGAAGACTAAGGACACTTTTTTTCCCCCATCGCTCCTACCCAGCACTGGGCCTGGACACAATAATGGCTCCATACATGTTTGCCACATACAACGTGTCAGCTTTCCCTCGCCATGGCCTGATGGAGCAAGGAGAAAGGGGTGGGGGTCCATGCATGGGAGAGGCTCCAGCTGTAAACATGGAGGTCAACGGGTCTAGGATGTGGAATCAAGATGTGGGTCCGTTGGCAGAACAGCACTAATCATCAACCCGACTCTGTATATTTCCTGCAAATTCCCTTTTAAAAAAAATACAGCAACATTATTGTAACAGAAGGAAGCCGGCAGGTCTCAGTCGACAGGGTATTGACTTTCTGTAGTGAATTTTATTAAGAATCATCAGGACTGGAGGTCTGTGCCTCCTCTGAGGTTGCCAGTGTGTTCAGGATGCAGGGGGATGGGGAAATTAAGCGCAGTAGCTGCATCCTTTGAAGCTGTTTTAAGCAGCCAGGGCCAGCCGATTCCACGGGGCCTGCTGCTGGAGAACGCCAGATATGTTCTCACTCTCGCCTTCTAGCCACGCAGCGCGCGATCCTTCCTCATTAGCCAGGTTTGAGAAATGTTCGTCCACCGTACTCCCATGTCGAGAAAAGACGGATCGTCATAAGCGTGGTCATCGAGTGGATTTGTGCAAAGCTGCTCTTCTGCTGCCTGTGACTTAGAGAGAGGAAGAGAGAGAGATGGTGCACACCATGATGTTATAGAATACTGCAGGAACATTGTTAACCGGTTGAAAATATCAAAAAGTGGGAGTCTTTGTCGTGCTAAGACACAGTGGAGTCCCTGCGTGGCGCACACGGCGAATATGCTGGGCTGCTGCCTGCAAGGTTGGAGGTTTGAGTCCACCTAGAGGAGCCTACAAGGAAAGGCCTGGGGATCTGCTTCCCCCAGAATCCGTCATCGGAAATCCTGTGACAGACGGAGCCAAGTTTTGCTCTGACACAGGTCCTGGGTGGCAACTGGTCGGGAGAATTGTCCTTTTCTCCGTGAGATGCCTGGTCTCGCGTCCCAGTCTATGTCCCACCTGAGCAGCCAGAACCCCACCTGTCAAGGGGACAGGTTTCAACAGAGCTTGCACACAGGAGTACAGAAGGGAAGGGTTGGCAATCCACTTCTGCATCCGTCCACGAATGAAAACCGTACAATCACAGGAGTCCTAGCCCACTGCGACCAGAGACGGGGGCTGGCTTGAGGGAAGCTGGCAACAATGGCATCAACAACAAGGCCTAGAGTCTCTTGGGAAGCCAAGACTCACCGTGCATTTTCTTCCCTGGGGAGGTTTCTCCTACCGTGACCGTCCGCATGCCTGCCTCCCTCGCTGAGGTTATTGCACTCAGCAGGCTCTAAATGTCAAAGCCTTTGGTGACTCCGAGGCATCTGTGGGATGAAGCCCACCCTTGGGGATGATGCCCATGATCCTTCCCAATCTGACTTTTTGTCTTCAAGCATCCCTCTTCCTGTTCTACCCACCCTACGCGATACCTGCTACCACTAATAAAGATGGTCAGACTGAGCGTGTGGCCATTACCACCACATCCGTCTGTTGACTGTTCTTACCGGAGACCTGGAACGCAACGCTCCTCATCTGATTTCCTCTTCACAGCTCCACAGCGGCAGGTTGTTGACCCCCACAGACTCACTGCCATATATTGTCACTCCATACTGACTCGGCGATCCTAGCGGACAGGGCAGAACTGCCTCTTCAGGTTCCTGAGACTGGTAGCTCTTTATAGGAGCAGAAAGCCTCCTCTTTCTCTCATGGGATGGCTGGTGGTTTTGAACTGGCGGCCTTGCAGCAAACAGCCCAGTGCCTAACCCACTATGCCACCAGGGCACCTAGGTTCTCAGAGCCTCCTCAGTGTGAAGCTGTGGATCCTCAAGCTTAGCTCCTGTAAGAGGCTTTCTCAGAATCACCACCACTCACCGTCAGATCAACTCTGATTCATGCAGCCCAGTGTGTGTCCGTCCGAGGAGGCAGTCCAGAGGAGCCTCCATGGTTCCATTGTCATAGGAAGGCTGCAGACCATTTTGCTCAGGTGCCCTGGGGGGACTGGAGCCTCTACTCGTTTGATTAACAGCCTAATGCCTTCATTATTGGTGTCCCCCGGGACTCCTGTTCAAAGTTTCACTGCTAATAAGTGCTCACCAGTCCCCAGTGCCTGGCTGAGGGCTGCTCTTCTACCTGTGGAGTCCTGTCCTTGTACCTGAACATCTCCTGCTTCAAAGCCTGGCGAGATGTTTCTCTCTCTGATTCCTGACCTTGCCATCCCTGATTAGACTCCCCTGGCTTGACGAACCGCACCAAAATAAACACCAGTAGGTCGATCTCATTTTTTTTTAATTGAGCAAAAGGATTCTTGAAATAATGAAATGCTATTCTCCTATAGGATTTTAATTCAAAATCAGCATATTTCTATCAGAGAAGTACCTGCTAAAACTTTCTACAGATGAGCACAAGGTCTCCCCGGATGTTCTTATGTGATTAAATAAAATTAAAAATACATAGTCTACCTGGAGACATTATCTCATTTTATTCAGAATATTATTTCTTTTTGAAAAAATCATTTTATTGGGGGCTCATATAGCTCTTAGCATAGTCCATACGTAGATCCATTATGCCAAGCATATTTGTACATATTTGCCATCAACATTCTCAAAATATTTTCTTTTTACTTGAGTTCTTGGCATTAACCTATAATTTTTATTAATCTAAAATTAATCTATAATTTTTTCATGTCTCACACTGACTTTTCTGTCTGTTCCCCTGGGAAAAGGTTATATGTCGATCACTGTAATTGAATTCCCCTTTCCATCCCCACCCCCAAATTCCCCTTCCCCCTCCTGGTATCGCCACTCTCATGATTGGTCCTGAGGGGTTTATCTGTCCTGGATCCCCTGTATTGTGAACTCTTCTCTGTACCAATGTACATGCTCTGATCTAGCCATTTTGTAAGGTGAAATTGGGATCATGATAGTGTGTATGGGGTGAGGAAGCATTAAAGAACTAGAGGACAGTTGTGTGTTTTGTCAGTGCTATAGTGCACCCTGACTGGCTCATCACTTCCTTGTGACCCTTCTGTAAGGGGCTGTCCAATGTCGGTCTCCACTCAGTCCTCCCTCTCATTCAAATAGGGTATGATTTTTTGTTCTGGGTCTTTGATGCCTAATACCCGATCCCATAGACATCACATGATCACACAGGCTGATGTACTTCTTCCATGTGGGCTTCGTTGCTTCTCAGCTAGATGACTGCTGGTTTATCTTCAAGGTTTTGAAACCCCAGATGCTCTATCTTTTGATAACCAGACACTATCTGCTTTCTTCACCCATTTGCTTATGCACCCATTTGCCTTCAGCAATCCTGTTGGGAAGGTGTTCATCGCAGAATGCCTGGTTATTAGAACAAAGAGTTCTTGCCTCGAGGGAGAACTTGAGTAGAGACCCAACGACAACCTGCTGTCTTACTACTTAACATATAAATAGATATGCACTTTTATTTCCCTACCATTATATATAAATATATCTACATATGTGCATGCCTGTATTTTGACATCTAGTTCTTCAGAATATTATTTCGTAATGCCTTTCTCTCATTTTTTGGATCCTTCACATCAAGTTTTGACAGATAAAGCATTGATCTTTGGAAAAGAACTCATGTTAACTTTTTGGATGTCTTATTTCAGGTTGAGGTGCGGGCATCTGTCTCGGGGTTCACTCGTTGATATTCGTGCCTTACATAGTACCTCTTCAACCTGTATGCTGAAAAAAATAACCAGAGAAGCTAGACTCTATGAAGGAGAGCTCGGTGTCAGGATCGGAGGAAGGCCTCATTGACAACTTGCCACGTGCCGATGGCACAAACTTGCTTGCTGAAAGCAAGGAAGCCATCAAGCCCTTGCTGATGAAGGCCAAGGATCACAGCCTTCAGTTTAGGCTATAATTGAACATAAAGATAATGAAAATCCTCACCCCTGGGCCAGTAGGCAACATCATGACAAGCAGAGAAACGTTTAAATCTGTCAAGGATTTCATCTGGCTTGGGATCCACAATCAGTGCGCATAGAAGCTGCAATCAAGAGGGCAAAGGACACATTGAATAAACAAGACCTCCTTAGCGTACTGAAGAGCAAGGGCATTCCCTTAAGGACTGAGGTGTGCCTGACCCGAGTCATGATATTTTCAATAGCAGGCATGTGAACGCTGAACACTGAAAAAGAAAGGCTGAAGGGATATGGAGGCATCGAAAGTATGGTGCTGACGAAGAATTTTGAATGTACCACGGACTGCCAAGAAAAGAAACAAATTTGTCTTGAAAGAAGTACAGCCAGAAGACTCCATAGAGGTAAGGATGGCGAGACTTGGTCTCATGGATGTTGGGCATGTTTTCAGGAGAGACCAGTTTTTGAAGAAGGACATAAAGTAGAGGGTCAGCAAGAAGTAGAAGCCCCTAGACAATACGGACCGACACACTGGCTGTAACAACGGGCTCACACATAAGAATGATTGTGAGGCTGGTGCAGGACCAGGGACGGCTTCGTGCTGTTGTACACAGGATGACTACGTACCAACGCAATGGCACCCAGCAAAAGCAGCAGCCCCGTCCTCACCTGTGATTAGTTTCCACATTCTAGCTTCTATTATTCCTCTTTGAGATTCTTGAATTGATTGCTTGGCTGGTGAGGTACATGCAGCTGTTGTAATTTCCTAATAAATACATTCAAGATTATAAATTACCCCTCTAAGAGCCAGTTAAGTGACACCAGACAAACTTGAGGATGCAGCGCTTTCATTATTTTTCATTGAAACTGTTTGTTAATTTCTGCTAGAATTTTCTATTTTGAACTATGAATAATTTAGGAATGTCTTTTCATTTCCAAACATATATTTAAGCCATCTTTTTGTTGTTAGTTACTAATTTTATTGCACTCTGGCCAGAGAGCTTGTTGGTAAAAGAGATTTTTTGGAATTTATTGAGACTTCCTTTCCTTTGGGGTCTAATGCTGGCCTGTTATTGTAAGTATCTCATACACGTCCTCTATTTGTTGAGTTCGGCTTACACTTAGATGAGCACATGACCACCCATGATTCTTCATTTATCAGCTTCTGGGGAAAGTGCACTAGATCAGTCTCTGTGTGCCGATTTGTCAGATTTTCTTTGTAATTATTTCAGTTTTTCCTTTATATATTTCATGCCTACATTTGTTAGAGTCATATAATTAAATGCCAGTCATTTGATTTTTTTTTTTAATTTTTGTTTTTTGGGTTTTTTTGGGGGGGGGCACCACTGCCATCTGGTGGTGGAAGTAGGAGGCCCAGCCTTGCTGCTGGATTTGAACCTCCAATCCAGTGGGCCGCAGTCCCATGCACAACCACTAGGCCACCGGGGCTTAGCCTGTCATTTGATATTTTTGATGACTTTATCTTAAAATCATCTTTTTTCAAACATTGACGTGCTTTTGCAAGCCTAGTGCTTTATCTCTTTACTTTCAATATTTCCATGCCATACTTTAACTATTTTGCTCTGAAATTGCAATCCAATTTAAGGATCACCACCTCAGTTAATCATTAAGAAAATGGAGTGCACAAGAAAGGACCTGGTGAAGAACTCTGTACTAGAGAATACCTGCCCATCATGTCTAGAGAGCACAGCTTTGAACATGCATTGGGGCAGTTCTATTCTGCCTGAAAAGATCTATAGGAGTCCTCCGCGGTCAAAATGAGTCAAAATTCCATGGCAGTGGGGTTTCATACAACAAAGAACCCACATAGAGGAAAATATTTATGGCGGTGATCAGAGGATTTCCATGAAAATTCATGATCATAAAGGAAAATTCAGAATGGCTTAAAAGCTGTGGCACTAGACAGGAAAACAAATTCATAAGCACAGATCTGAAACCAGGCGCCATTGTGTCTTTGCTTCTGTTTTCCCACAAGCCCATGACTCTGACTTATTTGACTGGAGGCACTTTGAAGATGAATGACTGAAACAAGTGGTTTGTGTAAGCATGGGAAATGCTTACCTACACAAAATGTCCCTGGAAAATTTTTGTTTAGACTATTCCTGAAGCCTTACAATAGAAATGCTAAAAATTATTAGTTAAAGTGAAAGATACAATGACATTTTAAAAGATCAGTGTGTGGTCTTATGCCTGACTGGTTGGATTTTATAAAAATCTCAGCCATCAAAAAGTTTGCTTAGAAGTTCCTAAAATCTTTGTGTCTGGATGTTTTTCTCCCTTTCTTAAAGCTAGAGTAAAGAGCCCTAGTGACGTAGTGGTTACATATGGGCTGCTAACTTCAAGGTCAGCAGTTCAAAACTACCAGTTGCTCTTGGGGAGAAAGAAGGGACTTTCTACTCTTGTTGTCTGAAACTACCCTGTCCTTTGGGATCAATATGCGTCAATATTGATCAATGGCAGCGAGTTTGATTTTCTTTAAAGCTGGGGTGTTTTGTATACATACTTAGCACCTCCAAACTCAAACTGCCGATGTTGTGGTTCAAACCAATAGCAATCAGTATAATAGCTTCATAATTTAGAAGAGTCTTTACTTAGTTGTAACTGAACTGCTAGAGCCTAAAAGCAATACTTTTTATTGCAGTGCTGAGTGGAGCTAGTAACCATCTGTGGCAGTCATGTGCTTATGTCAATTTCATGATTGAGATGTAGGGGTGGAGTCTAGCCTATTAATCTGGAGATAGCCATTGAGTAGCCAATGAGGCCTCTGTGTGGGCATGACTTTCTCCTGAGACTTCTGGGAAATCTCGCAGAAAATGAGAAGCTATCTCCCCAGTTGTTGGGAGTTAGTCTCAGAGACGATGAATCAAGGACAAGACAAGATGGCAGCATCTGAGGAGCTGGAGAAGCCACACGGCTTGGCCCTGACGGAGCCAGATCTCTGAACCTGGAGAGGCCACGTGGAGACACTTTCCAGCGATGAGTTACTTCTGCCACCACTGGATGCTGTTGATGAACCCTGAGCCCTGGAAGCGAGGAGCCCTGGGAAGACCCCTGCCAGCGCTTGGATTCTGCACCCACTGACCTGTGACTTCGTGAGTTGAAAGGAGACATTATAGACTGGTATCGGGCATATGGGCTAATGTCGGACTTATGACTTTGAACTGGACTGGGTTGGGGTGCTTTCTCAGTGTTCCATTCCTTTTGTATATAAACCCTTTCCTTATATCCATATGCGTGTCTATGAAATTTGTTCCTCTAGTCTACCCGGACTAACACACCATCTTATTAGGTTAAAAAAAAAAACCAAAAACCAAAAAGCCATTTATCAGAAATTTTCCTATAGTGCAAGGAGGTACAGCAAAGGCAGAAAGCAAAATTAAAGCTATCACTCTTTAGAGCATGTGAATGTTGCAGGGTATAGGGTTGATTATAACATCCTGATTAATAAAACAAAAATAGTAATATCCTGATGATGACATCAAAAGGAGCAATATTATTAATTACAACTTATTGATCCCAGAAACATAAGAATTCATTCTAAAATCAATCACCATCAGGGAGTTCCAAGTTGAGAGGGGAAAGAAGACAGGTCATTTAGCAGTCAACAAAATTGAGTCTTTGCGGCCAGCTTGCTTCACCTGTTCCACACATCGAAAAAGCAACTTCTTGCTTTAAATATATCTATGTATACCATATATGTACGAAACTATATATACGTACATAAAAAGTATATACCTATCTGTGTATGCTGTTGGTGTTAGAAGTGATTAAGTCAGTTCCCCCTTATAGCAATCACGTGTGCAACAAGACAAAACAAGCCCAGCCCTCCACCAGGCTCGCAATTATTCAAATGTTTGAGCCCATTGTTACAGCCACTGTGTCCATCCACCTTGTCAAGGATCTTCCTCTTTTTCACTATCCCTCGACTTTACCAAGCATGGCGGCCTCCTCTAGGCACTGGTCTCTCCTGACAACATGCCCCAAATAGGTGAGACAAAGCCTCGTCATCTATGCCACGACGGAGCATTCTGGCTGTACTTCTTCCAGGACAGATTTGTTTATCTTTTGACAGTACCTAGTACTTTCAATACTCTTTGCCAGCACCATAATTTAAGCACATCAGTTCTTTGTTGGTTTTCCTTATTCGATGTCTTCAGAGTACCATCCTGGCCCTTCAGCACTTTGACGAGGTCTTGTGCAGCAGATTTACTCAATGCAAGGCATCCTTTGACAGCTGTTTCCATGAGCACTGACAACTTCCATCTTTTATGTATTTATCACAGTATTACTTACTGCTCTAGTTGCGAGGGTTTTGGTTTTCATTATATTGAACTGTAATCCATACAGCAGCTGTAATCCTTGATCTTCATCACCTAGTGCTTGGGGTCCTTCTCACTCAGCAGGCAAGGTTGTGTCATTTACATATCACAAGTTGTTAAGAAACCCTCTTCCAGTCCTGATGCCACACTTGTCTTTATAGAATCCAACTTCTCTAATCAGGTGTTCAGCAATAAATGGGAATTCTAAGCAGATGGGTTAACTGAGGTGAGAGGACACAACCCTGACTCACACCATTTTTTATTTTAAATCTTGCAGTTCTCCTTGCTCTGTTCACATAACTGTCCTTTGATCCTGAGCATGCGCACAGTGACTTGCTCTGCAATTTCCATTATTCTCAAGGCTATTCAGAGTTTGTCCTGTTCAGCACAGTAGAATTCCTTTGCACAAGTTAACCTCTTTCTAGGAGCCCTGGTGGTGTCATGGTTGAGTTGGGCTGTGATCTCTCAAGATCAGCCATTTTAAAACACTTCTGGAGCTGAAGGAGAAAGATAGGACTTTACACTTCCATAAAGAATTATACTCTCAGAAGTCCACAGGGGAAGAATTGATAGCAATGAATTTGTTTTAAAAATATCTTTCTGGTATTCTCGTCTATGGTAAGTACATTGTCCTGTGTCCACTTGAAGGTATAAGAGTGAAGGGGTGGGCTTTGATAGGCTTTTTAGTCCCAACATAGCTTCAGTAAGGACATGTGGGTGGAGTTTAGCCTGTCAATCAGGCCCCAGCTTGATTAGGGGGCCAAATGGCTCTCTGAGATCAGCTTCTTCTGCTTCCTCTTCAATTTCTCCCTGGAGAAAGATCTCTCTCTCTCTCTCTCTCTCTCTCCTCTCCACCTTTCTTTGGTGAGCCACAAGGCTGAGACCTGCCTAATCCCAGGAGATGCATTCACCACCATTGAATCCATTGACTTTGCACCCATTGGCCTGTGACCTTCCTGCATTTTCCATCATTGCATATGGCTGTGTGAATCTGAAGAAGGACTTACAGACTAATATAGGACTTAAGGATTGGGTTGAGATGCTTGCTTAATACACAATGATTTCTTGATATAAATCTCTCTCTTCTACATATATAGCGTCTCTGGATTTGTTTCTCTAGTCAACCTGACTAACGCATCTGCTTTGAGCCAAGATCCATCCAACATCAACAATCCCTTGTTTCGTGTCCTCTGGGAAATTCAGTCTCAACCTGTCAATGTACTGATGTTGGGTTATCATCAGCAAAATTTTACTTGCATGTGATATCCATGCTAGTGTTTTATAATTTGAGCTTCTGTAATTTGTACTCATTTCTTTGGAATGGATACAAATATGGATCTCTATTCATTAGTTGAGCAGTGCTTCATCAGCTTGTTCAAACATTTCAATTGGTATTACATTAGTTGCTGTAGCCTAGTGATTTCAGTGTAGCTTAATCGTCTTTCTTTAGTATCATTAGTTTTTGTTTATATTCTACCTTCTAAAATGGTTGAACATCAACTAATTCTTTTTTGTACAATGACTCTGTGTATTCTTTCCACCTTCTTTTGATGTTTCCTGCCTTGCTCAATATTTTGCCCATAGAATTTTTCAATATTGCAACTTGAGGCTTGAATTCTTCTTGAGTTCTTTCAGTTTCAGAGATACTGAGCACATTCTTCCTTTTTGTCTAAGTCTTTGCACACTTCAATACAATATTTGACCTTGTCTTCTCGAGCTGCCTTTGAAATGTTCTGTTCAGCTCTTTGACTTCATCATTTCTTCCATTTGCCTTGGCTATTCTATGATTAAGAGCTAGTTCCAGAGTCTCTTCCGACATTCACTTTGATCTTTTCTTTATTTCCTGTCCTTTTAATGGCCTTTTGTTCCTTCATGATGTCCTCGATGTCATCTCACACAATTCATCAGGCCTTTTGTCTTTGGTGTTCAATGTGTCAAATCTGTTCCTACGCTGTTCTCAAAATTCAGGTGGAATGTACACAAATTCTTCTTTGGGCTCTTGTGGATCTGTTTTCATTTTTTTCAGCCTCAAGCTGAACTTGCCTATGCGCAATTGCAGCTGTTCTTTTTAGTTTTGTTGTGCTCCATCAACAAATGAAAGTCCTGAAAGTTTTACACTCTTTATGTCACTATAGGTGACACTATCTGAGAAGACACCTCTTCCTCAGTAAAATTTTAAGTGCCTTCCAACAGGAAGAGCTCATCTTCTGGCACTACTCTGACAATGTTCCGCTTCTATTTATTAAGAAGTGTCTGACTGTGTTCCTACGGTATCCAAAAGATTTTCAGACACCAATTTATCCGAAGTGAACAAGCTATTCCTTCTTCAAAGTCTGTTCTTAGTCTGGAAGCTTTGCTGAAACGTGAACCTGTTCACGTTGGGTGACCCTGTTGGTAATTGAGATACCAATGGCATAACTTCCATCACAGCAACACACAAACTACCACGGCACAACCAACTGACAGACCGGTGGTGATATGCATATGTATGTATATGTGCTAAAAAAAAAGTTCATGAAAGAAGGACATTTAAGCAGAAGTTTTCTGATCAGCTACCTGCTGAGTGAGGGTGAGAGTGTCAGCTCCTCACTTACTCAATGAGTGTTCCCACCTTCTGTAGCCAAATGGAAAAGAAAACACAAAGCTTTGTTTAAGTCTTCTAAGAATGATTGACTTCCCTTAACCTTCACACAGCAATTCTTTCCAGCATTTGTTTGCCTTTCACTCTACTAAAATTTTTCTTTAGTAAATCATAAGCCAGTGTCGTGTAAAAAAAAGTTTTAAGTAATGTAATATTCTGTGAACTTTTCCATGGTTCCTTGTGTGGCTATGTGTATGTATCGCTTAATCGGTAAGTTTAATGTTTTGCGTTTATTGTAACTTATGATACTGCCATTGCTTTTGCTGTCAGTTGCCCCTGAGTTAGCTCTGACCTGTGATGACATTATGTAAAACAAGGCAAAGTGTCACCGAACAAGTGCCATCTTCTCGAGAACTCATGGGTATGTGTGACACCATTATTTGGATTGCTATGGCAACCCATCTCGTTGAGTTTATTGTTTCTACTTCCACAGTCTTATCTTTACTTCCTCATTTTCCTTTTCTGTTTTCCATTGAAATGACACACTTGGAGTCATTAAGTAATGACATTACAGGACATCAACATCAGGCAAGAAACCTGTGTGGCTGTGATGGATCAAGACAAAAACAAGACAGTTCCAAAGCCTATTTGATTCCAGGCAAAACATAAACATTACCTGGGTCCTGAAAATGACCAAATAACCCTCAATCCTGGATAACAGAAATGATTGTTACTTGTTTGTCCACTGCATTGTTATCTTTCTATGTTCCTCTCACCATATCAAAAAAAATCAGCAAGGTAACAAATGAGAGTGTCAGCCTCTCTTGCTGACAATCCAGTGCAAAGCCACACTTCCATGAATCCTTTCCCCAAATCACAAAGAACAAAGCCAAATCCTCGAAAGTCCTTTCTAATACCTTTCTTGCTGAGAGTCCTCATGCTTCCATACAGAAGGCTTCCTCTTGGGTGGCAGTGAGTGAGTCACCCCTACTTTGTTCAATCACCGGTGTGCTTCTGGGGGTCTTTGACTGAAAGATATTGGCTTGGGAGAGGTGAAACAGCACAGAGAGATATAGAACATAATGCCTCCACACCCTAAATAAACTAAAAAAATTAATTGGCAACAAAAATATCCAGCTGACTTTGAGCTAAAAAATCTGGCTGAAGATATACTTCTGGCTCTCCAAAAGGAGACACACACGCACATGTATACACACAACTCTGAACACAAGCATATCCACACTCTAAGGTTAGGTGCAAACACAAGTACACGCTCATATTCAATCCCATTGGGACATACATCTCCAATTCTCATATATGTGTATGAATGCCTTTAGAAAGGGGCTTCCTCCAAGAACAACTGAAATGTCACAGTCACAGTGGTCCTCTGTTTCCAATAAATTATCTACTTTCTTCAAGGCATTTAGCATGCTTCCCATCAGGGAAGCTATGTGGACACAGAAAGTAAATGGCTACAAAGTCCCTCAAGACCATTTACTTTCCCATGGTGTTAGTCCAGGGAGACTAGAGAAACAAATTCATAGACACTCATGTGTGTTTAGGAAAGAGCTCTATATACAAGAGCAATAGAATATCGAGAAAACAATGTACCCCAGTCCAGAAGTCTGATGTTAACCCATATTTCCGATACCAATCTATAAATTTCTCTTCAGACTCAGGCAACACATGCAATGACACCGAACGCAGAAAGCTCACAGGCTGGTGAGTGAGGGTCAGGGAAAATGTAGAAGACCCTCAGTGAGATGGATTGAAATAGTGGCTGTTATCAATAGGCTCAAATATAGCAACAATAATGAGAATGAGACTTCTCTTATACATTGCTTATTCTGAATTGGGTCCAGCACATGGCACACCTAACAATAGTTATAATTCATTTATCTTCAACTTTAACTAAAATTCACATTCATGTAATTTCCTGTTAGTTTTTGCTTGTTAGTTGCTGTTCTCCAATGTCTCTCCTAAACCTGAAGGAATATGTTAGGTAATAGTTCTCAACAAATATTATTTTTAAGAATACATGTTTGGCATTTTCATCTTCTCTAGTGGAAGCCTCTCAGCAGTGGTAGGAGTCTCCATGTGACTCCTCCATCTCAGGGCACTAGCCTCGTTCCGTGTGTCTTGTCGACTGCAATATGTCCCGGGGAGTGAGCCTGTCTCCTGCCTCCAGCCAGCTATTTATCTCCTTAGCACCTCTAAATGAGATCATCAAGCTGCAACCTGATTGACAGGCAAAACTTCACCCCATTCACTCTTAATCCTCTCACATTGACAGCCCTGAGTCCACAAAGAGGCAAGTTCCGGTAGGACAGCTTGAGCAGGGAGACTCACAGCACCCAATCTGCTTGGGCAAGCAGCATCGTGAGAACAAAATATTTGTTCTCCTCTGGGAGGCGGGGAACTTGGTACCTGCTAGACAGAGAGTGCCCTGGTGACAAGTTCCCAGTAAATTCCTGAGTCTGAAATCTCTCATGACCTTCCCTGACAACCCCAGTTCACGTGTGTCATCAGAAGCCAATGTGGGGGTGGGATTCAGTGCATCCTGTGTGGTTCTACTGGACAACGAACGACCTGGAAGCTTGGACCTGGTTTTCACCAGACTTTGCCCAATGTGCCTCTTCCCCTTATGCATTCACCTTCTCATCCTTTCCCTGTAATAAACCTGAGCCATGGATAGGGACATGACCCCACTCTTCACTTAGAGATCTAGTTTGCTTCCAAAGACCGGGTAATTATGGGAAAATCAGCATCATGCAAAAATGGAGGAAGTCCACTTCAAATTGCCAACTAGAAGATGCCCATCTCATTGCACACCTGTCAACCTCCTTAAATAACTGACAGAGCCCTGAGAATCATAGTCTAATCAAGTTGACACAAGAGCCTTCACGGCTATAGCTAACATCACTCTCCCCTCACACCTCTGCCAGACATGCTGACATGCACAGTTCGTGTGAAGAGGGGTCAGACAGTAGCTGCTGCACCATTGCAGTGATGAGAAACCTCGGACACCGAGATGTGGGTAAGTGAGAGGTAAATATATATTGAGGGCTAAGCATGGTCTAGTAAATCTTCTACGGGATGGCCTTGGGGACACTGAAACACTTTGCTTGAAACACACGTCTTCTTCCAGGACGAAGCCCACACCTCTATCTGACACCAGGGCCATTGGGGGGCTGGTTTTGCTCAGACTTTCAGCTTCATCTTTCATGCTCCTGGTCTCCGAGTGTCCTCTGCCCTGCTTGTTTCCCCAACATGCCTGCCATTCATTCACTAAGACCATCCAGTCCCCTCCCCTCTGGGAAGCCCTCCTGGAGGTTCTTTGCTTTCAAACTCTGATTCCCCTGGCTGACCCACTAACAAAGCACCCGGAGTCCCAGCAGTTTCTGTCACAGTCATGTTCCAAGAAAGTGATGAGTGTCTTAGGTCAGGCACTTGACCCCATTGGTGTTGTCTTTCTCAAGGACATGGAGAGGTCCTAGAACTTTCCCTTCCCAACACAGATGCCTGTTGTCCCTGAGAATCTGGAAAACTAACACTTCTGGCACTTGACACCTGTGATCTTGTCTGGTCTTTTTATAAAGCTGCTCAACTTCTCAGATTCAAAGTCAGATACAATCCAGACCAAGAACCTGAAAGGAAGCAAGATAGCAGCTGCCTTGGAGCTGATTCGAACTCACAGTGGCCCTCTTTAGGGTTTCTCAGCTGATCAATCTCTACAGAAGCAGACAGTCTCATCTTTCTCACCCACAGCGACTTCCCGCACAACACCACTGGGTCTCTGCTTTTCCTCTTTTGTAGATGAGACACAGAGAAGGTAAGTACCTAATTAAAGTCACACAGCCGTCCATGGACTGAAGTCACACAGCCGTCCATGGCAGAGCTGGTGCTCAAGTTCTCAGTAACCAGATCCCCAAGCCCACCCTCTAAAACCTCTGCTTGGGCTTATGTCCTTTTGAGCCAGGCGATGGCACTCAGATCCCCTCTCTTCCTGTCCCTCTTATCTGTGACACACACCCCTCACCACACACATAGATACCTCCCAGATCAGGGATCCCAGAATCCTCTTACCTCCCAGCTCCAGCACAGGGTGGCTCCGACAGGGTCCAGGGAAACCCTGCTGATCCTGCACTCAGGCCCTCAAGCCCACTGATAATTCTCTGCTCCCAAGTGAGCCCACTCCTGAGAGGTCTGCCTCCTCTGCTCTCACGGCGGATGTTCTGGCTTCCATCAGCTTTAGAGAATTCATGAAAATTGCATCCACTTGGATAGGGGGAGCCGCCACAGTCTCCGCTGCAGCCTGAGAGAGGCAGCTTCAGGGTCCTGCCACCCCAGAAAGCTCCAGGTTTCCTTTGGCAGGATCCTTTTGACATTTTCAATGGTAAAATAAATTTGATTTGCAGAAGCCATGAAGGAACCGAGACAATGTGATTTTCAAAATGCACTATGTTATTGGATATGATAAAATACTGAATGAGGCAGTCAATGTAGCAGTTTAGTAACTTTTTTTTTAAGTCTATAGCCACTCGGTCTGGTGGAGGATGAGGAAGGAGGTGTGATGGATGATGGAGAGTAGTCAGACACACACACACACACACACACACACTCACACACACTACATTGTGATCCACAGCCCCTCACAACCTCACAGACACACATCCACACCCTCTCATGCCATAATCAGGCACAGGCACTCACAGACACAGATAGACAGACATGTGCACAAAAACATGCATGCACATGCCCAGTACTCATGATGAGACTAGCAGTGTACATAGCAATCACTTTTCTGAACCATGGCAAGGTGCTCAGCATGCCCATCCCCACTTTGTCTGTGATCATTCCATGTGTCTTCTGATCAATGCACAGAACAGCGATGGGAGGCAAGCAGAACAAGATGCACCCTTATCTTTCCCATTTTGTAGATGCGGAAACTGATGCCTAGAAATTTAAGGTAAGATCATTCCAGCAAGGCAACAGGGAAGCCAGAATCAGAACCTAGACCGACATTGGCGAGGGGGTGGGGGGGTTACCTATGGAAATTAATTTTTCTACCATTTAAAGGAGTAGAACTCAGGATTCAAGATCCAGTGCTTGAGGAAGGGTCTCTCTCTCTCTCTCTCTCTCTCTCTCTCTCTCTCTCTCTCTCTCTCTCTCTCTCAGCTTGCAAAAAGGAGGGAAGTCCTTGTCTTCATTCAACATCGATGGGCCCAGTCTTCCCTGAAGGGCTTCATGTGTCTTGGTGTCAATCTTCCTTTGGTCTAGGAACTTCTCAGCACGGGAACCCTGGGTCTAAACTTAGATCGTCTTTCTTTTCTATTGATCATTTTATTGGGAGCTTTAGCAAATATTAAAATCACCCATCATTCAATTAGAGCAAGCATAATTGTACAATTGCTACCACCATCAGTTTCAAAACATTTTCTTTCTTCTTGAACCTTTGATATCAGCTCCCCTTTATCCTCTCCCTCCCTCCCTCTACACCCCAGGGACCCTTGTTGCTATAATATATATACATATATGCATATTTTAGTACCCTTTCTTGTAGGTAGAAGATCTCTCAGAAATTTCGCTTTAATTTTTACTACTTTCTTTAATGTTTTAACATGATTCTGAGATGTAACTGAAGTATAATTCTGGACACACTTTCAAAGCACGCAGTTTGATGGGTTTTGTGCACACCCATAGAATCATCACCATCATTAAGTTAACGAACCTTCCCCTCCCCCCCTAAGTTTCCATGCTTTCTGTTGTCACTCTTCCTTCTGCTGTGCCTGCCCATCCTCTAACCCCAAGCACCCACTAATATGCATTTTGTCACTACAGATTTGTTTACATTTTCTAGAATATGAATGATGAGAGGTGTGCAAGAAGTTCCCTCTCTTGCCTGCATGTTTAGAAAGATAGCATGGCAGGGCCTCCCCCAAAGGACAAGTCAGACAGGTGGGTGTGTTCTCATACTTGCATGCATGTGTTCACAAGTCCTCACAAATGCACACACACACACACACTCCCTGCACATACTTCACATACATTTCCAGGCCCCACACTGTATACACAAAACAATGTCTGTCAATCCATCAATCCACACAGCTTCTCAGGGATAATTTGGCTGCATTTGATCAAAAAGGGAGCGCACAAGAATTTTCCAGCAAAGCAAACAGCTCCCCTCTCCTGGATGCCAGGTGAATGTGGGCCCATCATCCCCTGCCAGCCAACACAACAGCAAACTCAAACACCTTGCTGCCAAGTCCATTGCGACACACAGCAGCCCCCTGGGATCCGAAGAGAACTGCTCTGTGAGGTTTTCCTGGCCATCATTGTTGCAGAAGAAAATGGCTAGCTTTTCCTTCTGTAGGGTCACTTGAAGAGGAGGGACTTCGAACCTTCAACTTTTAGATTTGTCATCAAATGCAAACTGTTTGCCTCACCCAGAGAATTTCAACTGTGCATAGGTCTAATTCCCTAGAGCTTTGCTTCTCAGATGCTCACTCAACAAGGATGAAGTCCCTGCACCAGCAGGTGCTGCATATGCACCCATAAAGAAGTGCTGTGGTCCTTGCCCCTCTGGAGCTGATTCCCATCTCAGACCAGTAGACCCAGCCCTAAAGGATTTCCCAGAGGAGAACATGCTCAGGCATCTCCACCTGGGTGAGGAGCAAGTCACACACTCATAGGAAGTAGGAGGGCTGAGCCCCAGTGGCGTAGTGGTTGTGCACGGGACTGCGGCCCACTGGGTTGGAGGTTCAAATCCGGCAGCAAGGCTGGGCCTCCTACTCCCACCACCAGAGGGCAGTGATGCCCCAAAAACAACAACAAAAAAAGAAAGTAGGAAGAGGTGTTGGACAGGATTCTCTAGAGAAACAAAGCTAGGACACTAATATATACATGCAAACATACATACACACACACACATATATATAGAGAGAGAGATTTAACATAAGAAATAAACAATTAATCTATAAAGCACTACAAATGGCTCGGTGCAACTCATTTGCATGAGACAGACAATACACTTGCAGTCCTTTGAGTTTTGAGGGGTGCCAGGTAGTCCTCTGTTGAGCAATTCAGGCTATCCAGCCACAAGCAGTAAACAGCAAGACAGGTCAAGGTCAGCCAGATGACAGGGTCTGATAGTCCCCAGCTCAAGAGATATATATTCCAGTAGCGTGGCGAAGCAGGACTTGAAGGAACCTCAACTTACAGCAACACAGTCCACGGATTAGGTGCCCCATGGGTAGTGTAGCTTGCAAATCGAGACACGGGACAAGTAAGGCAGCTGACTGCACACTGGTCTGAAGTTCCAACAGCAAGAGCGAGAAAGGCAAGTCTCTCCAAGCCATTTATATCTCTGCCCTTCAATTAATCTCACATGTGTCCATTGGCCACGTTGGCACAACAAACCTACCTGTCGTGGAGGACCAGGAAGAAGACAGGACAGAAGAGGCAGCAGGGAGAGGAAGAGGTAAAAGCCACAGACCATGGATGGGCGTGACAGGCAGGGATCGAGGTGAGTTCTCTATCAAGGCCCATACTGACAGATGGTCACAAGATGCTGGAGTGAGACTGCTCCTTGGGAGAACTGAGCCCAGCACAACTGTAAGGAGTGTGGCCCAGTGTGCAAGGGTAAGCCAGGTGTGGGTTCGTAGCTGATCATCAATCCTTCAGCAGTAAGATAGGCAGGGACCTTGCTTGCACTACCTGTGCTGGAATTTCCTTACCCACCCCCCACCAGTTACTGCAGGGGAGCCACCTCTAGTTCCCATCTCAAGTCTGATGCTCCCCTGGCTGGGAGATCACTGGTATCTCCCTAGGAGTTGAAAACAATCCTGGGGCCTGGATCTCATCCCCCAGAGATGCTGATCGAGCTGTTAGGAGGGATATGGTTAGGGCACATGAATTTTTAAATGCTCCCCAGGTGATGCTGTACCACATGGCCAGACTTGGGAGCCACTGTAATTCCTCATTCACCCCAACCATGAAATACTGCTCAAAGCACCCCGGGATACGGAAGACTTCCAGAAAGAGCACTGGGTGGAGCCCTGTGGTCCCACCTCCCTGCAAAAGTCCTAAAAGGAGTTCAGCAAGATGGCCTATGTGCATTCTGTGCCAATTAAAGTGGTTAGCAGAAGAGGACTAAGTCAGGGAATAAAACCTCACAGCCAAGTAATTAACTGAACTTGGAATACGCAGGAAGTAAATGCTCGATGACAATGATTTTCTTCATCAATAGCAGATCATTAGAGCCTCTGAGGTTTAACTAGCACTTCACCATAAAGATAACCAGATGCCAGTTAGACACATGAGAAACGACATACTTTGGTGGTTGGTTTGATTTGGGGATCTGCTGCAGTGGGTTGGCGGTAGCACTGTCCATCACCTTCTGTAGAAATGTCTATTACGTATGTGGGACAAGACATCGAGGACATTAACAAATGCTGCTGCTGCTGATGTTGTTAGGTGTCATCTGGTTGGCTCTGACTCATAGTAACACAAAATAACAGCAGAATTATACAGCAGAACTAAATAACACACTGTCCTGCACCATACTCACAATGGACTTCTATGTTTGAACCCATTGTTGAAGCCACTGTGTCTACCCATCTTGTTGAAGGTGCTCCTCTTCTTCACTACCCATCCATGATAGCAAGCATGATGTGCTTCTCCAGGGGCTAGCCTCTCCTGGTCACATGTACAAAGTGCATTAGAGAAAATGTCACCGTCCCTTGCCTCTAAGGAGATTTCTGGCTGTACTTCTTCTAAGACATAACTGTTTTTCTTTTTTGGGCAATATATGGTACTTTCAACATTCTTTTCCAACATGATTTTCAAATACATGGATGCTTCTTAGATCTTCCTTAAGGACTGTCCAACGTTCAGGTGGATATGAAGCCATTGAAAATAGCATGACATGGGTCAGGCACACCTTGACAAATGACACCAAAAATCCAAACCAAACTCCCTGCCATTGAGTGAATGCTCACTTATATCAATCCCCTGTAGGTCCCCAAGACTATCACTGTTTACTGGAGTTGAAAACCAAGTCTTTCTGCCTCAGAGCTGCTGGCAATTTCGAACTGCCTATAGAGAATCATTGACTTTTAACTGAAGTGCAATGGTGACTCTCTGGGGTGCTCAGAGACACTGTGTCCTGATGATGTTTTCCCAAATTCCGAGATGGAATGAGTAAAGTGAAAACACAGCTGCATTTGTTAAGATAAGATTAGTTCCAAGGAATTGTTTGTGCTTAGCACAGTTTTATCATGATGTTACTGTTACACTATGCATGCTGTGTACCCTTGCCTCATTAATATAAAAAGCTGTACTTTGGGAATAAAATTTGCCTTTGGGTCATCCGTCTGCAGGCAACTCTTTTTCTTCAGGTCATCACTCCAGCAGGTCCATACTCCTGCATGGTAACACTGCCAACCATGTGGGTCGCAGCACAATGCATAGCCACCAGGGCTTCTGAAAATATAATTATTGGGATGGAACTTTCCATATGAATTGCCATTGCAAATAGAAACTGCCGAATTTGTCTCAGCTTCCCATATGTTATCAGAAACAGAAAACTAATGCAATCTAGCATCTCAGCCAAGGCAAGCTATTGACCCCACTCTCTACCGCCATCAATTTGGTTCCCACTCACAGGGACACTCCAGGATGGAGAAGAACTACCGCATTGGACTTCCAAGACTGTGGATCTTTCCAGAAGCAGGCTGTCACTTCTTTCTCCCTCTATGCAAGCAGAGGGTTCAAACCATTCATCTTTTAGTTAGAACCAAATGCTTTAATGCTGACCCACCAGGAATTCTTGAGCTACTGATGGCTGAAAATCCTCTTTCATTTCCATCAAGTTTTCCCTTCAATTAATTAACTACTTTACCATTACTTTGAGCACTCATGGACCAGATTATTCTAACCACAATGACACCACATCCCTCACTCCTTTATAGGCATTTTTGATGTGCAGAACTCACCATGAGCCGAGGGGCACTCATCGGTCCCGCATGAAAACCAAAGTTTGGTTCTGGCCTCAAGGTGTGATGGGCATGGGCTGAGTCTTTTTAGTGTGTCTTTGTGAAGGTAGAGGATGTCCATAGATTTTATCACAGGAGTAAAGGAGACTGGCAGTGGTATGACTGTGATTAAGGAGATAGACTCGTCCGATTTAAAGTATATCAATTTGTCATACTTCAAAAATTATTCAATTCTTTTAAGTGTAAGGCGAGCTGGTGGCATAGTGGTTATGCATCGGGCTGATAACTGCAAGGTCAGCACTTCAAAACCACTAGCCACTCCACAGAAGAAAGACCAGGCTTCCAACATCAATAAAGAGTTGGGGTCTCAGAAATCCACAGGGGGCAGTTCTACTCAGCCCCTTAGAGTCACTGAGTTGGTGTCAACTTGATACAGTGAGTTAGGGTGTTTTTTTTTGGGGGGGGCGTTTGAGGTGGAGGGAGCAGAGAAGAACAGGGTTTAGATCTCAAAAAAGCCATCTATTATAAAGGGGGAATACTCTCCCATAGTTGATTAGATATTTGTTGGTGATGGTTGATGTTGAATTGACTCCACCTCATGAAAGCCTTGTCTATGACAGAATGGAACATCACTGGGTTCAATATCACCCTCACGTTCATTGGTTTATGTGATAGTTCGGTGTGTTGTGCCAACCTGGTCAATAGTAACACAGGGGAGGAGATGAATCAGGTCACAGTTTGATTGGAGGGCAAAGAGATAAATGCCTCTACAAGGCCCACGCCATCTCTCATGCTTTCTGGTGACCAGACCAGCGTGCTGGTGCTTTAGCTAGTTCTCTGCCTCAACCTGTGTGTTGCACAACCTGTGGGCCAAGTCAATGTGGATCCTGTAGTGAGAGCTTGAGGCTGATGGATCCTGCTGCCTTGCATTGTTTGAGTTCAATATCCCATCCTGGCCTGCTTCCCTAAGCTCCTGTGCTACTGACTATTGGTGACCTACTCTGCTGTCTACTGTCTGTGGGCAGATGCTGCCTGTTCTGCCTGAGGGAAGATGCCACTGCGTGCTTCCTTAACCTTAGACTAAATCCCTCTTTGTAAGCTGGAGGACTTTCAGTGTATTAACAGTTCCATAAAAGTGAGTTGAATTGAGTCCTCAGTATGGCCATGTGGACAAATTAGCTGCTATATTCCTTCTTGCTGTATAAACATTATATATATATTAATAAGTGTTCTGCTTTGTGTCTCTAACAGCACACTTGAGCCCATTATTATAGCCACCATGTCAATCCCTCTTCTAGTGCAGTGATTCTCAACCTGTGAGTCACTGCCCCTTTCATAGGAGTCACCTAATTCAATTAGCAAGCACACATTTCCAACGATCTTAGGAACCAAGACAGCACTGCTCTGTCAGTCTCCAGGCAAGTCTGCCCACATGCAAGTACCCAGTGTGCAGACTGTTACCCATGCTACACCATGCTTCAAGTCAAAATTTCATTGATTTGTCATTAGAAGTAAATATTTTACAATATATATTGACCTTGTTGTGGGATTAATCACCATGCTATACTGATGTTCAATTTGTGACAATGAAAGCACATCCCCCATATCAGATACTTACATGACGATTCATAACAGTAGAAGAATTAAAGTTATGAAGCAGCAATGAAAATCATTTTATGGTTGGGGGGGGTCACCACGACATGAGGAACTGTATTAAAGAGTTGCAGGATTAGGAAGTTTGAGAACCACTGCTCTAGCAGACTGTCCTTGTTTCCATTGACCCTCTATTATACAGACACAGGGCCCTTTTCCAGCATTCAGAGTTATTGGTTGTGTTGGGTCAGTTGACTCGAGAAACAAATCCAGAGACACTCATATGTGTGCAAGAAAGAGTTTTATATCAAAGAGCCATTGTATAGTAAGAGGACATACCACCCCAGTCCAGAACAAGTCCCTAAGTTCGAGATTAACCAATATGTCTGATACTAGCCTATAAATTCCTCTTCAGACACGTGCAGCACATGCAATGATGCTGAATGTAGGAAGATCATAGGCCAGTGGATGGAAAGTCTTGTAGATCCAGTGGTGGGGGAGCACCTCAAGGCGAGGGAGGGTCTCCACGTGGATCTTCAAGAGGAATGTGAAACAGAGAGAGTGTGTGTCCCACCTCAGAGAGAAAAAGAGGAAATTCCCAGAATTCTCATGAGAAGGTCACACCCACAGGGGAGTATGATTAGGCTATAACCTGATTGACAGACTAGACTCTACACCTGCTTATCAAGTTGATATGAAATTATGTAGCTATCACACAGGTGATGTGTCCAAAATAAGAAAAAGTCTCACCATGCTCACTTCGAAGGAAAATTCTAGCTTGAACTTCTTCCAAGACAGATACGTCTATTATTCACAATAGTGTCAAGGTTCTTTGCCAACACTACAATTCAAATGGGCCATTTTTCCTTTGGTCTTCCTTCTTCAATATCCATCTTTTGTATGCATGTGAGGTTATTTAAAATGTCATAGCTTCACTCAGGCACCTGATTCATCATTTTGTATTCATCAAAAACAAAGTGGCATCTTTGCTTTCTTTTGTCCCCAAATATCATATTCATGCAAAGCTCAGCATGTGACATTCATTACTTAGGAATAAGACCTTAGAAGATGCAATTTGTTAATATTATGAGACATTTGCAGCAAACACATTCTTTAAAGTAGTAAAAAGCAAAGACATCGCTTTAAGGATGAAACACACCTAGCCCAAGTCTTGATATTTTCAGTTGCCTCCTGTGTATGCAAATACTGGACAAGGAGCAAGGAAGACCAAAGTAGAAATTATTCACTTGAACGATGATATGGGCCAGTGCTATTGAACATACAATGGGCTGCCAGAAAAATGAAAAAAAAAATCTGGCTTGGAAGAAATACAGCCAGAATGCTCCTTAGAAATGAGGATGGTAAGACTTCAACTCATTTACTTTCAACTTGTTATCAGGAAGACCCGTCTCTTAAGAAGGATGTCACGCTTGAAAAAGGAAAGGGTCCATGAAGCAAAGGTCAACCCTTAACAAACTGGATTGAGACAGTGGTTGAAACAATTGGCTAAAGTGTTAGCACTTGTGAAGCTGACTCAGGACCCAGCAGCGTATTGGTCTGTTGTAGATAGGGTCTCTATGAATTATAATTGGCTTAGTTAATTATAATAGGATTAGAGTGGGCACCAAAGTCAATAGCTGGTGTCCTTAAAAACAGACCATATGAACACACAGAGACCCACAGGGGAGGAAGTATGTGAGGATGAAGGCAGAGGTTGGAGAGCTGTGTCTACAAACCAAGAAACGCCGAGGATTGTCAGAGTCACTAAAAGCTAAGAAAGGAAGAGATCCTCTCTCAGTCTCCATAAAGGGCCAATCTGACCAGCACCTGGATTTTGAACATCTGGCTGCCTGAACTGCAAAAGGATAAATTACTATTGTTTTCTCTCACATTATTTAAAAATATTGTTATGGCAACCTTTAAAAATTAACACAAATCTGTATCAGAAGTTGGACCTACTTAAAAGCTCTCTAGTGGGAAACTAACAAAGTCCACATGGAAGATACACACCAGCCTGTGTGACCATGAGGGATTGACAAGATCAGGTATCAGGCATCAGAAGACCCCGAATAGGCAATGATATCAATGCAAACGAGTTTGGTTGGAGTGGAGACCCAAAGACCATCTATAGACAATTGTACATGCCCTCATAGAACAAAGTAGGGACAAGTAAGCCAGGGTGCAGTATAGCACCGAGGAAACACAACATCCCCTTAATTCTTTAATGCTTCCCCCCTCCTCATACTCTTATGATCCCAGTTCTACCTTTCAAATCTACAAATCTGGCTAGACCGGAACAGGTTCACTGGTACAGATAAGAGCTCTTGATGCAAAGAATTCAGAACAGATAAACCCACAGTATTGGGAATTGCAATACCATGAGGGTAGGAAGCAGATGAAAGGAGAAGGTGGCGGGGGGAGAAAGGGGAATCAATTTCAAGGATTGACGTATAACATCCCCACCTCCAGAGGGACGAACAATAGAAATGTGGGTGAACAGAGACAACCGATTGTGTGATATGAAAATAATAATCATTTGTCCTTCATCAATGGGTCATGAAGCGGCAGGGAGGGAAAATAAAGAGCTGATGCCAAGTCGAAAGAAAATGTTTTGAAAAGGATGATGGCAACAGATGTACAAATGTGCATGGTACAGTTGATGTCTGGAATGTTTCTAAGAGCTGTAAGAGCCCCTGGTAAAATGATTTATTAGAAGAAAAAGAAGTTGGACCTGTAAGAGTGACCAGTGAAGTAAGGAAAAAGAAGATGCTGGTTAACAGCTTGGATTTTAGGGAGATGCATCTTGCGCAACACCCACCTGCACGAAGTCTAGGTTTGCACATCTGTATAATGTGGATAAAGATTTTACCTACATGTGGAGTTTTGATGAAGCTAACATGGCATTGTCCTGAACGGTCCTAAGCATTGTGCTCATGGAAGAATCCCCGTAAGTGAAGTTTATGGCATGATGCAAGGAGTCCTGAGGCTTGATGGTTAGACTCTCGGCGGCTAATTGAAAGGTCGGTGGTTTGAGAAAGAGGCAGCATTCTGTTTGTACAAAGATTGACAACCTGGGAGACCAGAGGGACAAGGATTCTAGACCAACTGGAGAACAATGGGTTATTACTATTGTTCATTCTATTTCTGTTTTATCACAATCTTTGTCAGCTGGATGTCCTTTACCTTCACTCCATTCTATCATTACTCTATGCTCCTCCTTTTGGCTACTGCTGTTGTTGTTAGGGTTGGAGAAACTTTTCTGTACCCTCAGTCTTCTAGGTAAAACAGCATGGAGCTAGCCCTGCTTCTTAGCCCAAGCTGGAACATCTTTCAGTGAGAGAATTTTGTCAGCTTACTTTCATGGGAGTAATTTCATATTATGATTAAAATTTATAGTGTTATGTTGTACCATTGTGATATAATATGTAATATTATAACATAATATAAATTATATTATAATGTAATATAATGCTATATTTTATATTATACACACTATAACTATATATAATTATATAATATATAATGATAGCACAATATATTATTATAATACAATTTGTATTCTACTTAACTTATCTGATTTTTTTCCTCAAGTGATTACTTATTCTTACCTGCCCCCCCTCCTACTACTTTGAAAATTTGACTTTGTTTATTTTTCTATCTATGGCTAGTGTTCCAAGTTTCACAAGTCTTTAAAACCAAATGCAATGTCACCTAGTGAACTTTGATTCATGGGGATCCAAGATGGGGCAGATCAGAACGGCAATTCTTTGGCTTTCCTTTGGCTTTCCTAAGGCTGGTTTTCTCAAAGTAGAGTACTAGGCCTCTCTTCAATGTGTCTCTGGATGAACCTGAATCTCCAGTCTTCTGATTAGCAGTTTAATTGTTGGCACCACCCAAGAACGTCCGACATACACAAAGTATCCTATGCTCTTCCACTACTACCAATGAAGACAGCATCCAATGGCCACGCCCCCACTCGGTCCTCCCATCCAAATGTCTACTGGGTTCCTGGAACTTCCATCCACCTTTCTCTTTGATCTCTCTGGTAGTTCCATATTTTTGTATTTGAGCTTTGGGTTTTGAGATACTGCTATTTGCCACCCCCCCCCCCATCTTAGAAGCATTATTTTTGACTCCCAACCAAGAATCTCTCTCCAAAAACCACTTCTTTTTAGGTTTCAGGAAACCTTTGTATCTGTTGGATGGCCTTAAGAGTTCTTAGTCCTGTTAAAGGTGTCAACTCTCTCCTGCCCAGATCTAGTTCAGAAAGGTAGACTACCCGCCCCTGGTTTCCTGCTGAGTCTGCTTCCCTCTGGTGTCTGTCCTCCGTATCAGACAGACAGTTTCTTTGTCTATTCATAGCTCTGTCCTTGGCAGCCAGTTGAAGTCCTAACAGCCCGACAGGAAGGAGAGGCAGAAGAGGAGCTGTTCCTCTGGGCTGGTAGTGACTGACCTAGCAGACCTCGGTCAAGACAGAGAAAGATGCCTGTCTGCTTTCAGGGAAGCAGAGTGCAAATAGTAGTACCCCTCTCCCAAATTCAATAACTCCACCTCAGCTTGGAAAAAAAGAAAAGGCAAAATGAAGGCAACCAAGTTTAAATCTGAAAAAAAGTAGTCTGCAGTCAGGTCATTGGCCAACTTGATGCTATTGAATGAAGTGATTATTGTTCACGAATAGGTTTGTTTTAAATAGATTTGTTTCCCTGTAGAAGCACTTGAAGCTCCATCTTGTCAGCCACTCACCAGTGCCAATGCCTTGCTCTGGCAGGGTGACGAGATGCTGAGAGGCACTTGGTAAGGATAGATATTCAGGCTGCCATGTCCACAGATTCACCTCATGTCGTCATTGGAATCATTGCCTTCTCTTTTAGCCCAAGTGAACTACTCTGTGTAGTTGAAGGCGTGACGAGAGTGTCTAGGTGCTCACATCTGTAGCTGCTGGTTCTGCACTCATCAGTCACTTCCCACAGCTGTATGATTCAGAGTCTAACACAAGTGCCCCAAATGCCTAATGAGCAGGGACATCTTTCCCAGAAACTGGATCGTGACTGTGAAGCTCTGTTTGCTCTCATAGGGCAAATGATGGGAAGGATCCAGGCAGTCAGACCATGTCCCCAGAAGACCTGAATGGGAAAGGACCTAGAGACCTCATATCCTAGAAAACTATAGAAAGGGGCTGACGAACAGAGGAGAAATCAGAGTGCTCCGTTTCAGATTAAAAAATACATAAAAAAGATTAGGCCCAGGAGTATGTTTTCAATGCACATATTTGCAGGGTGATATTTCAAACAGAAACAAGTAGAATTTCCATGCGAGCCCAAGGAATGGAAATGGAGATGCCAGGGAAGTTGAAGAAGACATTTGTGCTCTCAGAACTGACCTGTGAAAGACTGATCTGGGATGAAGGGAATTCCGGGTCACAAATTATGTGTGCCCATCAGACCAGTCAGAACCATTGAATAGGGTGTTACAGGAAAGCCTCTGAATTTGGGGTATCACTGCATACTTCTAGGGTTCCTGCCTACTAAGGAATCTGTCACTCTTTAGGGGGACCCTGATAGAATGGAGATAGAGGAGCTTCTACCTGGACACAAAGGTTTATGCAAGCTTAGTGTGTCCAGCTGAGGAGTGAGAGAACCCTGCCAGTTAAAACATCACAATATCTTTCGTTTTCCCCTTTGGGACCCGTCAATCAACTTTAGGGCAAAAAAAACTTCTTTCATTTTAGGAAAATCGCCATGATGTGTGTCATGTATCCAGTTCCCCAAAATGTGTGTCAACTTGGCTCAGTCATGGTTTTCAATGACTTGACGGTTCTGTCATCATCCCCCAGTGGGCAGTAAGGGAATCAGAGTGGAATGCACCCTGTCCTTGGGTCACAGTCATAATCTGTGTAAAGGAGAACTTCCCTAGGGTGTTACCTGCATCTTGAAAAAAATAAGAGGAGAGGAAAACAAGCAGAAAAAGGGAGACCTCAGTGTCACCAGGAAAGAAAAGCCTGGAGTGGAAAGTTCCCTGGGTCCAGGGTCCCTAAAGTGAGAACTTTCTAGACTCAGGCAGTGAGAGATGCCAAGACATATGGAGTTTTCCAAGGGACCCCAGACCCACAGATGCTGAAAGAAGATGAAGACCTTCATCCAGAGCCTGCAGGGAGAAAAGCCTTCCCTGGAGCTGGCACCCTACCCTTGGATGTCCAGCCTCCTAAACAGTGAGAGAATGCATGTTTGTGGGTCATTATTTGTTTGTTTATTTGCAAACGCCATCCACTTTTGGTATTTCTGTTCCAGTGGTGCTTTTTAGTTACACGAATACTCCCTGGTTGTTCTTGGAGAAGACCATGAAATCACCATTAGCCAGAATACAAATGTTTTAAACTCAGGATTGAAGGGTTCTGCATGGCAATTTAAGTCAAGGAATGGCTGCCTCCTATCATATATCCCTGAGATTTTCTTGCACACCACCCCCACTCTGAGGAGCATCAGAGACAGGTTGTAGACATTGTAGAGAAATATTTTCTTCCTTCTGAATGGACTGTGCTGTCAAGTAGTGCTGGTTCCTGGGGAATAGAGGCTCTGGAAGTGCTGACTGATCAAAATTGTTGACCACTAACCAACAGGTTGGAGGTTCAAAATCACCCAAGGGCACCTCAGAAGAAAGATGAGATCATCTGCTCCTGAAAGCCAGCTTTGAAAACCGAGGAGCTCAGTTATCTAACACATGGGGTCACCATGAGTTAGAACAATCGCAGCAGGAGCTCATTTTTGTTTGCTCTGGTGACAATCCCCCCCCCCAAAAAAAAAAAAAAACCTTTTCATTTGGGAGCTAGCACAGATACTAGATCACTCCACAATGCAATCTCATCAAGCAATAGGGTACCACTGCTACCATAACCAGTTTCAAAACATTCTCTCTCTTCTTGATCTCCATGATGTCAACTCCTCTTTATCCCCCCTCCTCAAACCTCTCCCACTATCACTCTCCCACCCCAGGAACCCTTATTCTACTTGCTGTCTCTGTACATTCATCATCCTTGGTTTCATATACCAAAAAATAGGGGGGGGGACGTATAACGGCAATTCAAGAGGACTACCTTCAATGACAAAAATGCCTCAGAACTAAACCTCAATATGGAAAAAAAAATACTGAAAATGTTGAAAATCAGATCAGGCCAATATGTATGGAGACAATCAACTGACAATATTTTAGCTGTTCAGTCATTCATATGGGGAGGGGACATTGATATCAGAATGCCCTCTGGGATGACCTCGTACACCTCTTGCTGGTGGGAAGATTGGGAAAGGGCAATGGGTGGATGACTATCTTTGGAATGGAGAGTTATTTAAGATGAATAAGCCTGAACCCTCTGCTCCTTCTGCTTGTGATGTTAGGTCTCCTTTTAAAAGAGTGGTCATAATTGATCCCAGGGCAGATGGGGGATGGAGGGCTGAGAACAAAGAAGGTGTTGGGTTGAGAGGAAAGATCCAGCCTCTAAAGCAAGCTGGCTTTTGTCCATGTAGAAGCAGCTGGAAGTGCACCAGTGATTGCTCTGTTGAGTCCCGGGGAGAGGCCTGGGCCCTTGGCATCCAAGTATAGTGAGATTGACAGCCATGTAAGTTCCTCTTTAGATTGACCTTCCCTTCTGATTCTGGCGGCTCTATGAAAGTGTTGCTGGAGCTGACATTGATTTCAGTTTGAACTGGAGAGAGATAAGAGAAGGACCAGCTCTGTGTTTGGGGCCTGGGGTGACTAAAGAGTGAAGCACAGTGGTATCTGCGAGATTCCTGTGAGAAATCACTGATGTCCAATAGCACCAAAGCCCCTCAGCCGCCATCATGAGCAGAGGCACTTGGAGGGAAAGCTAGACAAGGCATTTGTAGTAAAGTTTTGTTTGAAGACACGTAAACTAGCCTCCCAAGGTCTTTCATAGGGATTTGAATCCAGCAGATGCAAGTTCAAGGTCAATGACAGGAGACTACTTCACCACAGGTCTTTTCATGCTGTAATTACAGACTGATGAGACCTTTGTACAGAATACACAACCTGAACAGGCAAGTGTTTTGTTTTTTTGTTTGTTTTGGATTCCCAAGATTTATTCGAGGACTCATACAAAATATTCCCAAGAAATGAGTTATAATCCTCATCTTCTTCCTCTCCTTTGTCCTGGTTCACCCGGGAGTAAATAATGCATAATTGCTATTGCTGTTGGCACAGTCAATCGTCTAGATTCTTCTGCTTCAAATATTTGTCAAGTGAGGTATTTCCATTCCTTTTGGAAATAAGTACCATGGGGGTTACAATTATCTTGTTCTTGCTTCTTTCAATGATTATGACTCCTCCCCCGAAATAGCCTGCTTCCCCATTCACCTTGATTCTTTCTTAAAGAAACTGCTCACAATTGGCAGTATCCACGATTCCCTCTTCTACAGGGTGGGTACCATGAAGGGTGAACTTCAGAACCGGCTTCTTTTTGTCGTTGTTCCTTTGCCCCCCCTTCACCACAGATTTGTTTTTCACCAGCACGGTGGGGGTAGCAGAAGCAGAAACGAGTTCTACATTAATATCTAAACTCGAGATTCAGCATCGAATCAGTTTGTCCAAGGTGGCTAAGGCAGTGAGTGGTAAATCTGAGACGTGAGTCTCTAGTTTGAGGCCACAAACTCCATCCTCTGTTTCCCATACTTCTGGAAGTCTTTGATCCCAGCTGGGATTGTGGCTGGGACTGACAACGTAACAGTGACCATAGAAGAGAGACCGTAGTCTGAAGAAGGAATGGAAGAACAGAGAGCTGGTGGCAGAGTGGAAGGTATTCACAGCTGGAGTGGTTAACAACCAGGTACCAAATCTAAACCAAGTGGAGCTTGGGTAGAGAAAGTAGACGGAGAGGACTTTGGAAATGTTGGTTCCAAGGAAATAGGTAAGGTTGGGGCCTCTTGCAGAGATTTTAGGATAAATAGAAAGCTGATCCTTGAGCATTCATGGAAGCACCCGAGTCTGCAATTGGTTCCCAAACCCATTGGCTTGCCTCATGAGTAGTCTTAATTATACACCCACTGGCCCTGGTTCCTAGTTAGCTAGATGCTCGTTCCCAACAGTGGATGTGGCCCTGGACTGAGAGCTAAGTTCAGGTCAATTACCGTTTATTGAGCCCAAGGTGTGTAAATTACACGTAACTTTCAACCTCCTGCAAGATAGCAGCAAACAAGGAAACAGCATAAATGAATGAGTAACGCGCTGCCAGGGGAAGAAGGTGAGACCTCATCTGATGATGGGGGGAGCACACAGGTCAGGGAAGGTGCCTGGAGGAGGTGGTGACAAGAGGAGCAGAGCGGGTGTTGCCTCTTCCAAGTCCCCTCAGCACGCTCAACCACGGAACCTAGAACACTGACTTGACCATGCCCTCAGGAGTCAGTGGCTTGGGCCGTCTTCAGGGCAGGGGTGCTCTCTGCCTTCTTCGCCATAGGAAAGGGTCAGTCCCACAGTGGGTGTACTAAGAGGAAGCTCCTTGTAGATGATGCAGGGTGGGAGAGGAGAGGAGACTGGGAAGGTGGCAGTAGCCCCATCAAGAAGGTTCTAGACTTCAGGCCAGTGAGATAGACTTTATCCAGCGGGTGACAGGGACTTTGGAAATGGAGTTCAGAACTGAGGGTGCTGCCAAAAGCTGCTTGGGGCAGTGGGTTCTGTCTGTCTCTGCAGTAACATCTGCTCTCCATCATGGACCATCTTGGGAGGGTGCGATAATGAGATTTTCGGTCAACTTAAACCAATGTGGAAGTAGGGAAGGGGTTTAGCCTATCAATCAGGTCACAGAGTAGGGACCTTTTCATAAGACAGACACTCTTCTCTCTGTGTCTCTGCGTCTCTCCCTTCTCCCTCTCTCCTTACTTGGATTCTGCCTGCAGGGGTTGCTCTATGTTGGTCACCAACCCTGGAAACTGTCCGTGTCCTGCCATATGCCCACCAAGCTTGAACCCACCCCAGCTCTGCACCCACTGGCCTGTGATCTCCCTCCTCCCTCCTCATCTTGCTGCTTCACTGCCCTGGAGTTACATGAGTCTGAAGAAGGCACCAACTAACACTGGGTCCATGACCTTGAATTGGACTGGGTCGGGATGCTTTCTCCATATGAAGTTCTCCTTATACACACAGCAGGGTCACTGATTTGTTTCTTGAGACAACCCAACTCAACACCAAGAAACTCGAAGGGCAAAAGTTGCACCAGAGCCAAGCCACCTGAAGTGTCCCCTGGAGCTGGAGAGGAACCTGTGGGAAAACCACGCTGATATAAATCAGAGCTAACCTGTGCTGATCACCGGTGCCCTAAATCAAGGACCTGGCAGGTATTCTGGGGCAGAATCAATCTTCCTGTCTCTACGGTAAATACCATAATCCCTTTTCCAGCGTGGGCTAGAGAATGTAACTGCCATGCTTATGATTTATTCGAAAATATTCTGCCAGGTTATGTGAATGAATGGCGGAGTCAACATGTTTTTTAAAGGGGAGGTCAGAACACTTCTAGTGGTGCCAGGAAACTCCTCTCCAGCAGGGGGTCAGCTTCCAGACCTGCCCGATCCAGGGCCAGCCAGCGGCAGGCCACCAAAACGATGGCATGTGGGGATGAAGGGCAAGCCATCAGGGCATCAGGGAGTCCTGGTGGTGCAGAAGTTAAGCAGTCAATGACTAACTGCAACGTCAGCAGTTTTAAGTCACTAGCCACTCCATGGAGAAAGAGGTGGGGATCAGCGTCCAGGAAGATTTACATTCTTGGAAACCCTATGGGGCTGTTGGACTCTGAATCAGAATCCATTGGACGGTCATGAGTTTGTGGTCCTCTCTCCTCTTTTGTCTATGGAAGCTTTTTTTCGAGTTTAGGAATAAAGAGGCAGGTAGGTGGGTAGGTAGCTAGCTCAGCAGGACAAAAGGCTTTGATGGTGGTGAAGCCTTATAAAAAAGACCATTTGGAAAAAGTATCCAGTTCATTCAGGACTTACTTGGATGTGTCCTTGATGGGGATCATCACGCGGGGGTTGCATAATCATGAGCCATGCTCTGTGGACTCAGAAAAGCCCCTGGACCAAACTTATAAGCACCTCTGTCTAACATAATGTATGTGTCCCTATTATGGTCCCTGATCCTGCTTTCAGAGTTCCACCATAACTATGATGCATGGATCTGCCACCAACATGCTTCTTTGACTTCCTTTGTCCTCTTAGAGGCTTTGAATCTCAGCAAACCCTTGAACATCACTGTGACCTCAGGCTAATGATGTCCTTCATCCAGATGCTGCGTCTCCATAGTTATGTTGTCCTTGTCTCATGTAAGATATAGTACATGTTCTATTTACATTTTTAAAAAATTCAAAGATAGGAAAGAATAACAGCTGCTATTTTAATAAGAATATTATGATAGTTTGTATTTTATCATGCTTAGGATATCTATCAAATTTTAATAAGTTGAAATGCGCTGTGAATTCTTTCCTCTGTAAATATAGACGGTTGAGTTAACATACATGCAACTCAGTGGTTTCCATTGTACTCACAATATTGGGCAACCCTCACTCTTCTCTCTTCCAACACGTTTCATAAACCCTAGGAGAAAGTCTGTAACCCCTGAGCTATAACTCCTTACTAACCCCAGCCTGGGTCCCTGCCCCTAGTCACCTCAAATCTGCTTTCATCACTAGGCATTTGCCTACTCTAAGTATTTTATGTAAGTTAGATCATATAGCATGTGTGCTTTTGAGTCTGCTTATTCCACTCAACATACTGAGGTTGGGCTTCATCCCCATGTTTCCTTTCTCTTTGTGAATGACTAATACCCCATTGACTATCGGTACCTCCTTCTGTCTGCCTGTCTATCTGTTCATGAAGCCTGGGTTGTTGTCCAGATAACCAAGTCCTGCCATCATTCCTTGTGTGTTTATACCTAGGGGTGCACATAGGGCCATTTTTTGAGGAACCGTCAACCCGCTTCCCACAGGGGATCTCACATCCTATATTCCCACCAGCAATACTCTATACTGTCACCCATGCTTGCCATTTACCTGGTATTTCAATAATAATCCTCTTAATGGTTTGATTAGCAATTCCCTGCCAAATAATGAGGAGGTCTGGTGGTGCAGTGGGTTCAGTCTTGGGCTGTAAATCAAAAGGCAGGCTGATCAAATCCCCCAGCCACCCCGCAGGAGCGAGACAAGGCAATTGGATCCTGTAAAGAGTTACAGCCTTGGGAAGCCCAGGGAGCAGCCCTGTTCTGGACTGCCATGTGGCTATGAATCTGAGTAGGCTTGAAGGCAGCAGACCATCGAGAATGAAAGGAGCCCAAGTAGTGCAGGGGTTTAAGTGCTCAGCGGCAAGCTGAAAGGTCGGCGGTTGAAACCCACCCGCCACTCCCCAAGAGAAAGATATGGCTATCTGCTTCTATAAAGAGCGACCCTGGGAAACTTTGGAGCCCTGTGTGCTGTTCCAGCTGTACAAGTACACCATGAGCCAGAATGGGCTCGGCGACATTAGGCGCGATGGCTAAAGATGTGGAGAGTCTTTGCATTCATTGGCCATTTGTCTATCTCCTAAAATACTACTGAAATCCTTGCATTAGGTTGTCTATGTGTTTGTTGTTGAGTTATAAAAGTGTGTGTGTGTGTGTGTGTGTGTGTGTGTGTGTGTGTGTTGGAACCCTGGTGATGACCTTGGTTATGCATTGGGCTGCTAATCACAAGGTCAGCAGTTTGAAATCACCAGTTGCTCCATGGTAAACCCACTGGGGCAATTCTACTGTGTGTGTGTGTGTGTGTGTGTGATATTGAATAAGGAAGACCCGCTAAAATCGATATATGAGAATTATGGTGCTGTAGAAGAACATCAAAACTGCCTGGGATGCCAAAAGAACAAACAAATCCGTTACAAAAGAAGTACAGCTGGCGTACGCCTTAAGATAAGGAGAATGGGGTTTCTTCTCATGTCCTTAGGACAGGTTGTCAAGTGAGACCAGCCCTTGGAAAAAGACACCATGCTTGGTAACATCGAGGGGCCTTAAAAAGAGGGGCCCTCAGTGAGATGGATTGCCAGCGGCTGCAGCAATAGGCTCAAACACGAGAACACTTGTGAAGATGGCACAGGACTGAGCAGTGTTTCATCCTATGAGTCAGAGGCGACAACAATAGATATATATATATCCTGGATAGTAAACCCTTATCAAATATATCATTTGCTCCCTGTTCTATAGGTTTTCTTTTTCATTTTCTTGATAACTTCCTCTGATGCCAAAATATATATACTTTTGAGTGAGTCAGATTTATTTATTCTTCTTTGCTTGCTTGTGTGTTTTGTGTCATATCTAAGAATCCATTGTCAAATCCAAGGTTATTAAGTCCATCCCTAAGTGTTCTTCTAAGAGTTTTATGGCTTTTGCTCTTGTACGCAGCCTAAGCTGCCTTCATCTTTCGCCAAGAATTCATTTCTTGTCAGCCTGCTAACTCATCTTTCCAGCTCTGCTCTTAGCTGTTCTAATTCTTTCTTCACGGAGCAGCCAGACTCGGCTCCTGAAGACACAAATGTGATCTTGTCATCCCCTTCTGTTCAAAACAATCGGGCTTTGGAAAAAGACCAGATTCCTTTCTGCGGTCAGCGAGACCTTGCGTGGTCTGGCCCCTGGTCATTTGGCTTGGCCAATCCCACTCTCTAACATCCTCTCTTGCTCCCACTGCAGGTCTTTTATCCGTGCCCTTCCCTCTTGTGATGCTCACTCCTCCTAGACACCCTACCTCTGTTTTCTAATTAAATCCTATTCGGCTTGCTCTCTCAGCTCAAATGCCCAGGATCCTTGGTATGTTCTCGTCTAGCGTAATGAACCTGGTCCTCCCAGCACTCATTCCAGCCCGTGCAGTTCATGTGCTTGAAAATTGGATGCGCCTCAACCTCTCCCACAAGATTATCAGCTCTGTGAGGACAGGGGCTGGGCCTTTGGGGCTCAACACAATGCGGAGGGTGGCTGGGAGCAAGCACAACTCACGCCTGGCCTCTGCTGGCCTCTGGCCTCTGCCGCTCCCTGAGCACCGAAGCAAAGCCAGCCCAGGAGCACGACCTCTCCTGAGCTATGGGAAAGAGAACAAGACTCCTTTCCCTTTGCCAAGCACCCAGGCAGACGCTCATGTATGCTCCAGGGTATGTGAGGAGACAGCGAGGAGCGGCAGGAGGCAGGGGATCGATCGGATGGTGGTTTGTTCGGGAAGAAATTGGAACTGGAGCAGGGAGAGACAGCATCGGGAGGCTGCTTGTCTCCATCTCGTGACCGGTGAGGGCAGCACTGTCAGAACAATGGGATAGAAAGAAAGCATCCATGAGAGGCCCGGGCAGTGTGTGC